>NDGM011035972.1:0-15742 GCA_002564305.1 Octomys mimax
ATATATATATATATATATATATATGTATATATATATATGCCAGAGGGGCTATGTCCATCCATATATATATATATATATATTTCATAAATATGTATATATATATACAGATATATATATATATATACACAGATATATACAGATACAGATATATATATATTTTTTTCAGTATCTGTCATACCAAATCATATATTGTTTCTTTTTAAATAAGAACATTCCAGATTTTCTCATTTATCTATTTTCAAATATTTCATACAATATTTTAAACAATAATCACCTTATAGTGAAATAGAGTGCCAGAATTTGTTCCTCTTATCTCTCTGTCACATTGTACCAGTTGACTACTCTGTCTCTGTCCTACCCCTCCCCAAACTTGGGCAACTACTAGGCACTAGACTACTCTCCTCTTGTGATACTTTTTCAGATTCTACATAGGAGTGAGATTATAGAGTATATGTCTTTCAAGTTCTTGGTTTATTTTACTTTGCATAATTTCCTTTTGGCTTATCCATGCTACTGAAAATGACAGACTTTCATTTTTTTATTGTGGTTAAATTATATCCCATTAGGTATATATACCACTTTCTCTTTATTCATTCATCTTCTGAAAGATATTTAGGTTGATTCATATCTCCGCTACTGTGAATGGCTTTGTAATAATAAAGCTCTTTGTGAATGTTCCCTTATACATTTATTTTTTGGTAAATGTATATGTCCTTGGAACTTGCAAGGCTCAGAGAAAAATTTCAAGAGTAAGCTTGCATACAGCAAAAAGATGATGCTCAAAAGAGGCATGGTAGAAACCCCTCCTTTGCTACCTTTTTCCAGTGCAACAGCTAGAGGGAGGTACCTCCCAGTGTGAGACTTATCAGAACTCCTCTCAGTGCGGGAAGGCTGCCCAGTGGAATCTTCCTCCTGTGTCCTCTTGTCATCTTTCTGGGCCAGAAGGTTGGAAAGACAGAGAGGCTATGTCCATTATCAGCCAAGAGCTCTCAATCCTGACATTTGGAACAATCATTTGACCTCCTCCTGCTGCTCTTCAAAGACAACTTAGATTCTTCAAAGAGACAAAACAGAAATATCAGAAGTATCACAGTTAAAGAGAACTTCCAGAAATATTTCTGAGTAGAATGCATAGGTAGAGACCTACACCCAGAGGAGGCAGGTCTGGTTTCTAGGCCAGTCTCTCCATTCAGTCACCTTGGCATCCTTAGGAGTTCATCCTACCGCTTTGTTCTCCCCTATGTCAACTGAGCATAAAAGTCCATCTTTCCTTCTTGATGAACTCTTATAATTGTGTGAATGTAATCTTGAAAGAGTTATTCAAATTGCCTGAAGTTCAGTTGTTTTATCTGTAAAATGGTCTCCATCTTAAATGTCTGAAAATGATTTCTACTTTTTTTTTTTTAAATGTTTTTGTTCAGGGTCTCACTATATGCAGCTCAGACTCTTGGTGATCCTTCTGTTTTCAGGCACCCCAGCACTAGGACCCAGGCATGCGCCACCATGCCCAGTCTTGTTGGTCCATTCGGTGAGCCTGGGGACAGGTCCTGTGCTACATGTGGTGCCTGAGATCAAATCCTAGTCCCTGTGCTGACCTAAACAGGCACTCAATCCACTGATCTATCTTGCTATCCCTATAATTTCTATTTCTTCTATTGCAAAGCTATATAATTTATACATTTTAAAATTGATAATTATTTAAAAAATTGCTTTATGGACATGTTTTTCTAATAGTCTCATCCTAATTGTGTGAGAAGGCACGTTTCCACCTATAGCTAACATTATCAATGACTTAGAATCATCAATCTTTGGAGAAAAAAGAAAAAAAGAAGGAAAATTGATTACCTGACTAGGATTAAATTATATATTTAACATGTAACATGAAAGTTTCATGTTATCAAAATTATCCCAGAAAGCCTCTTGAGTCACCCAAGATGTATAATATAAGCCTTTGGAAATATACATCTCTACCTGGTTATACTGCATGTTGAGTGGAGATAAAAACACTGAACCAGAATACAAGAAGGGGCAAAAAGCAAGTCCACATGCTGTAACTCAAGTCTTCCTGCTTTAAAAAAAAAACCAGTCAATGTTTTGGTATTTTTTTTCTTTGAACAGAGGCTACCTCTCTTACATCTAGTGATTACATCCAGGTGAAAAGAGGCCCACATTTTATCTCCGCATGGTTTGCCACAGTGCTGTGGAAACACTTCCATCAATAAAAAGCTTCTATTAGCTTCAGCTGGTTTACAGCCTGTGCCTTGCAAAACTAATTGTGCACTGAGTTAAATTCACCAAAATGCTCTTCATGATGCAGAGTGCTTTTACTTTTCTTGCCCAGCAATGAGATTATAATGAACTTCAACTGTATTAAGTTTGTCTGGAGAAAAGGTCCCAGACAACACCCTCCTTGAAAGAGGCAGGGGCCTGGGAAAGAGATATCAGGCAGTCACCTGCAGCAAAACCTGCTGCAGGAGAAGCTCATTAAGCAAAGCGCTGAAGAGGTGGCTATTAGCTGGGCCGCATTGCTGAGAGGCATTTTCTTGTCTCCTGCTGGAAATGCGATTATTCATTCACGATCTCACCTGGACTTTGCTTTCTGCCTGCTCCCAGTGATAAATCTTGTGCTTTCTCTTTTAGTGAAAACTTCATCCATGCTAAAGATTCAGAAATATGGTCACAGCAACACAGATCTAAAAAATATGAGTGATGGAAGAGCCTTGTGTTGAACTGCAGTATTTTATGATGTAGGAAGCTGAAACCCAACAGAAATGTACTGACAGGAAGAAGATAGCATGACATGTTATTAAAAAAATGTTTTTGCTATTATTCCTTTTTAGTTTCTATTGCAATTGCGTTTCTATTATGTTTAATGAATTTTTATAGCGTTCCTAAAGGATAATTGGATTCTTACAAGGAAATTATTCTCTAACTTGAATCAACCTACTTATTTGTCAATTTTTAAAAATTATTTTTGCTTCAGGCTGGCCAGATAGCGCAGCAGATTATGGCACCTGCTTAGGCAGACACAGGAACCTGGGGTTCAATTAAATTATATATTTAACATGTAACATGAAAGTTTCATGTTGTCAAAATTATCCCAGAAAGCCTCTTGAGTCACCCAAGATGTACAATATAAGCCTTTGGAAATATACATCTCTACCTGGGGTGGCTGAAAACAGAACGATCGTCAAGAGTCTGAGCTGCATATAGTGAGACCCTGAACAAAAACATTAAAAAAAAAAAGTAGAAATCATTTTCAGACATTTAAGATGGAGAACTTTACTGCAGTGTTGATTTTATTATCAAAACAAATTCATTAATAGGTCTATATCCTTAAATCCTTAGATATCATATATTACATTCACCATAAAACTGTAATTCTTTTGCTTGTCCTATGAGGCCCTGAGTGATCTCTTTCAGCTACATCTCCGGGCTTTTCTTGCGTTCTCTACTACGTGGTCATCTACACAGTAGTCATCCTTTTTTTTTTTTTGAGTAAGTTGGGCATCCATCAAAGTAGAATGGAGAAATAGATCGGATTTGGACTAATAACAAGTTTATAACTAATTAATAATATATTTATAGAGACAAAAAAAATCTCCTAGACAAAATCCTCATATAGAAAATAGGTGTGTCTGTGCACGTGTGTGTGTGCATTCACTTACACCCTTAAGCAGCCTTTGCTCATCTAGAATGTTCATCGTCTTTCTGCCTGAAAATCCTAAAGAAACCTTTGAAAGTACTCCTTTCCAGCCTAGTCCATTCCTCCTTGTCTTCACAGAGGTTTACAAAACCCCACAATATCCAGCTTATTTCCTATTCTTTGCCTGGAGAATTTACTGTAATAAAGACTGCACTCAGCATTATTATTTAATATAACAGTAAGTTTTTCATCAAAATATAATTTGTCCAAGGATTATATCACCTTTACATAAGCATAGTTTATATTTTCTCCTCAGTAGACTCTTTGTTAAACAGTCAATAGGTCTATTTCTGATCAGAGGGTGAGAGAAGTTAAACAGCATATTTGTGGTGATCCTGGTGGTGAGTAATATGGTGGACATTTAATCCTAAATCTGCTTGATTCCACCCCCAATTATATAGCCAAGAAACTGGCTGAGAATAGTAGACAGTAAAATTTAAGTCTTAGCACAGTAAAATTTAAGTCTCTTGCCCAAAATCACACTCTAGATAAGATAAAAGAAGAAACAAATGCTTGGTTACACTGTCTTTAAAAGGTTCAGTGCAATCAGGGTCATGGCTCTGTCCTCCCGTATCAGAGATGATCAGACACTCTTTGGACAGCATAAGTTGTAGCCTTAAGGTAAAGAAGTGTTTTACACTCTCCCCAGTATAGACATGACTTATATTGGTAAAAGTCCAAGTCTCAGTTCACTCAGAACCACAAAGATGGCTAAGTGACACAGTACTATTCACTTTCCAGGGAGTTCCAGCACCTGATCTTGGAGGACACTGAGGTCACATTGTCTCTTCTTTTGCCCCAGGACTGTGGTGTTGGTATCAACAGCTGAAGGGATGGACTGTTCCATGATTAATACTCTATGGTCAGAATAAGCACCTTTTAAACTTGCATGAATTATTGATTTCTTACTTTAAGGGCACTAATTGCATTTCTCACCTTTTAGAGTTAACGTGGGTCACTATTTCCATAGTATCATGGGTCAACTTTGTCTTTTTGGCTGTGATTGTGTCACTGATTTTGTAAACAGCATTACTGAAAACTAAAAAGTGTAAGTCAGTAAGTTACAGAAGTGGAAACATGTGGTTTGAACCAATTATTATTATTATTATTATTATTATTATTATTATTATTGTACTGGGAATCAAAAGGACTCCATGCTTGCCAGGCAGGTACTGTGACACTGAGCTGCAACCCGGGCCTTACCTGAACCTCTTGGGCATTGTTTCTGTCATATCACTGGCCCTTTCAAATTCCATCCCATGTCTGCAGTGGGTCTTGCCTCCTCATGACCGAATTAGCTAGATACATTCTCAGTGTCTATTCATTTTCACAAATCTTGGTTTGCAAAATGCATTTCATGATTATCCTAACAATGAGGAGAGAAGAATGTTGGTATCTGCTCCAGAGGATTTTAATAAAGATTAAGTAGACAGCTCCAGGAAGAAGTACACCATAAGTCAAGGGAGTTATATAGTTGTGGAATGCACTTATCCTTATGATACAAAGAAAATAAATTTATTTAAACTAATGTAAATAATAGACTAGTGACTGGGTTGAAATTTTTGGGGGGGCTGGGGAGAGTTTTAGACAGTG
This sequence comes from Octomys mimax, assembly GCA_002564305.1. Classification (NCBI taxonomy): domain Eukaryota; kingdom Metazoa; phylum Chordata; class Mammalia; order Rodentia; family Octodontidae; genus Octomys; species Octomys mimax. The sequence goes on from NDGM011035972.1 coordinate 5,300, forward strand.
TCTCACTATGTAGTTCAGACTGGTCTTGAACTCATTATGTAGCCCATGATGACCTTGAATTTTCAGCACTTCTCCTCCCTTGGCATTCCTAGAGTTGAGATTATAGGTGTGACCACCATGCCCAGCTAGAAAGGTACTTTAAGGATATAAAACTATAAAATATTTCCTGAATACAAAATCTATGAACTAGAAAAATATACAAAAGTTGCATTTCTATTGCTTTGTCTCTGACTTTGTTTCTGTCTTTGATCTCTTCCCTGGATCCCTTAATTTTTATCTCTGTTTACCTCATCCCCTTTGTCCCTGACTTCTATTTCTGCACCTTTCTCCCCTATGCAGATCCAGTCTGTGACCATTAGTTGTGATGCAACCACTTGCCAGGATTAGGAAACTCCAAAGAGGGGTAATGAAACACTTCTGGTTGGGTGTGCCTGGGTGGATCATGGAGGCCCCACTGCATCTGGCCCTTGACCATTCTTCCCAGGCACTGATTCGCTGTTCTCCCTCCCAACAATTTTGAACTAAGCAGCTTTGCTTTTCCATGCCCTTCTGCCATGATTCTGCCTTGGAGTCCACCCATCAGGATGTGAGTCCTTAAAACATTGAGACAACTTAAGCCTCTTCTGATGTCAGATGCCTGAACCACTTGACTCTAGTTCTAGATCTCTTCTAGTTCTTCTCATATAAGTCTGGGTGCTCTTCTTTTGGGACTTATGGTGTTATGGGTTCATAAATTTAAAATTTATATTAATATTACTAGTATGTATTAATGCATTCATTTTCCTGGCTGGTTGGTTATGATTTTCATCTGGATGTGCCCCAGAAATCCAGGGGCTCATAAGTATATCTACTGGGTGGTGACTGCATCATGAGGTGTGTGAAACTCATTAGTGGACATTGAAGGTAAAATATGTCAGTGGATGTGGGTTACTGGAGAGGGTTTCTCTCTCCCACTCCTCCCTCTGTGTCTCTCTGTTTCCTGACTACAATACCATGAGCAATTCTCCTCTATGATGCCCCTCTGCCATATGTTCTCACATAGGAGTCAGCTGACTATGGGCTGAAACCTTTGTGTATTGTGAGCCAAAATAAACATTTCTCATTTGAGTTGTGGGTATTAGATACTGTGTGCTGCCAACAAGAAAGCAAGTAAGACCTGGTTCCTTTCTAAGCAGCCTAATTTGTGTTCCACCTAGGCAGGGATCACATTCATAACTCTAACCTTGCAAGTACTGCCTTCTTAGCAAATGAATAACAATGTACTAATGAACACTTCAGTCTTACCCATACATTTGCACGCACAACCTTTTATAAATTCTATCTTGGGATGGCCCAAAGAATGACCTTTTTGTGTTCTAGTCATGCCAATAGCTGATGCTACTTACAAATCTTTCCAATGTTGAAAATGATAGATTTTCTTTGTGAAGGCAAATGTTTCCCGGTTGACTTCACTTGTATGAGAAAGTGTCTCCTTTGGGATGCTGGGTTGGATCCATCCTCAGTGATACCCTCACCCCATCCCCATCTCTCCCACCAAAGAGGGCTGCCATTTCTACCCATTCAATGATATAGTATCGGGCTCTCCATTTTCACATTACTGTGCAATTTAAAAGCAGAAGAAAAAGAAATCTGTCACAAAAAAATTTAAATTAAAAATAAAAAAAGGAAATCTGTCACTCGCTCTTATGCTCAGTTGGTTGTATCAGCTAGGAGTTCTTGGTCTTTTGTCCCTAGGAGAACACGCAATCTAATGGATGTTTGGCCTACGGTGCCTGCTAGTATGAGAATAAACTGTTGGGATAAGGCTGAACCATTAAAAAAGTAATAGCAGTAAAGGCCCAGATTGATAGGAGGGATTCCTGTTCTTTCTTGGGGGTGGGGGATCCATACAAAGGAGTGGGAAGAATATACATTTGGATATACTTATGTAGAATTTGGTTCAAATAAATCTCTTTCAATTACTAGCTATTCTTCCAGTGTAATTTAATGTATGGATGGACATGAAGGTTTTTATAGCTGGCAGCCCATCACTGTTGTGGGAGGAAAGCCTGGGCATCAGCCACGGCTTCACAGCACCAGTGGTGACTGGTTGAGAACCGGCCCTCTGTCACATGGCTTCGGTTTCCTTTGAAGAACACCTGTGCTTCTGATGATCTCAGTCACCGCAACTATCTGTGGTACTGTCACAACATCAGTTCACATGAACAAATAGATACTTGAAAGGAATGGGAGTGCTAATTATTCATTTTAAGGAAATAAATTGGTTTACGACACTATTCTTTCCTACTGTCTAATACCATCCTGGCAGTACCTTTATTATCTATATTTAAGCATGTTGTGTTATAGTTCAGAAAAGTTTCAGAAATAACAATATTGCCTCAACTACATACTCTAATTTTTATTTTGTTTTGTTATGTGTTTTGAGACAGCTTCTTGCTATGTACTTCAGGCTGGCCTCGACTGCACCATTATGACTAGGCTGGCCTTGATCTCACTATGTGGAGTAGGCTGGCCTTGAACTTGTGGCGATCCTTTGGAGCGCTGGGACTAGAAGTGTGCACCACTGTGCCCAGGCTTATAATCTATGTTTTATCAGGACATAGTATATACATTGTTGTATTGAATCTTGAGTGATACATAATACCAATTATACTTTCAAAATGAATGTCATTCAGAGAGGTTGTGCTTCTTCAGCCACCAAGTGGGTGCTAGGTTCCTGTTCAGCTTGCTACCAGTGACATTTTTTAAGTTGGTGACATTTTGTCACAAACTGATAATATTAGTTTTTACTATGTAGTAGTAATTATGACATACATTAGTTTTATATTTGACAGTTTTGTCCTGATTTCTTCACAAAGTTCTCTCATTACTCCTAAAGTGCTCATAATCCACATCTTCGATTTCAGATGCACACACTGCTTACATTTCCCTTCAGGCTGTCCTTCTACCCTACAGAATGACTTGTGGCACTCTGCAGAGCTGACATTAAACAGCTACGAAAGGAAGTATTCAACCATAGCAGCTCTAATGGGCTACAAGCATAGTACAATAACCACGTTTTGCTGTTATTGTTAAAGGAATTAATTGAACCTGAACTGCCACAAGCTTAAATTTGGTTTTTACATAAATGGTGAATATTAATTTCTTTCCTATCTAATCCTCTGCAGCAGCAACACTGGAAGGAGAAGTAAGGGATTCTGGGTTTAAACTTCAAAAGCGATTAAGCGATTTTTTTTTTTTTTTTTTTGCAGTTATCTACTCTTTCTAGACGTGTGAAGCAGAAAACACTATCCCATTTTCAAATGAAAATCTGTGTTATTGTGCATTTCTTTTCCAATTGAAATAAGTCAGAAGATTCTTAAAGAGACAAGTTTGGCAGTACATCAAATTCAGCCATAATCACAGAAGTAAACTGCTCTTAACTTTATTTAAACATCGGCAAATCCTTTGCACTGGACGTGTCTCTATTAATTATAGGAAATAAAACAGAAAGGTTTGCTTTTGCCCTTGAATTTTTGCTTCATTGGCATGTCACTCTAATGACCTCCCTTCTCAACAGGAATATTGAGATGTAATTGGTATGCCATAAAATGCATCCATTTGAAGTACAAGGTTCTATGACTTTCAGGAAATTCAAATATTGGTGCACCCATCAAAATCCCCTTTTAGGTCATTTCCCTTATTCCCAGAGAGATCTGATTGTTTTTCAAATAGAGAAAAATAAGATAAACTTTTGTGTTATTCATATCCCCTTGACTTAGATTTACTAACATTTCAGAGTAGCAAAAGAATTTGGCAATTTTGCATGCACAAAACTTTACATTTGCTTCACTGCATTCATAAATCTATACACGATTTAAATGATAATATGGCCAACTGTGCTATGACAGCCCTGTAGTCTCAGCACATGAAAGAATTATCCAGGAGGGTCACTGTGAGTTTGAGGCCAGGCTGGTCTACATGGCGAGCTCAAGGACAGCCTGAACTGCATTGTGTGACCCTGACTCAAAAAATGAAAAGGTATAATTTTTTTTATCATTTTGAATAAAGCATGGAGATGTTACTTTTATTTGGTCCCTTCAGTTCTTTCACTTTAAAATTATCCTTGCTTCAGTATTTTCCCTACATACATTGTGCAATACATCATATTTTATTTTAGAACATTGTTTCAAGAATTAAATATGGTCTGGGGAAATAGCTCAGTAGAATAAGTGCTTGCCTGGCAAGTGCAGGGTCCTGAGTTCAATTCCTGATACCACAAAATAAATAAATAAATATAAGAATCTCATAAGAAGTTAAGACATTGCATTTACTATGTTTTCTCTTTTTGACTGTTTTCTTTCCCTTCCTCAGTTTCACTTTTTAAAGTTATTTCCTTCCTCTATACAGAAAAAAAACTTCAGTTACTCATTAAGGCCTAGTTATCTGAGCAACAATTAGTTCTATTTTCCTTTGTTTTATGATGCTTTCTTAGTCTTCATTTCTAAAGGATGTTTTGCAAGATATAAAATTAGCAGCTAATTATTTTTCTTTCAGTATTGTAAAAATGTTCCAGTTCCTTTTGCTTATGTTTTCCACATAAGTTCTTTGAAATTGTTGTTGCTTTGAAAATAAATGTTTCTTTATTTGGTGATCACTTTCACAAATTTTTCTTGTATTTAATTTGTAAAAGTTTCATAACAGTGTTTGGGTATATGCTGCTTAAGACTCGCACAACTTCTTGACTCAGTAGATTCATCTCTTTCATTCCATTTGAGAAGTTTTCTGCCATTATTTCTTCCAATATATTTTTAGCGCTACTGCTTGTCTCTGTTCCAGAACTGTGGATGTCATGGTCTGATTTTACTTTACGCTACTATAGCCAGGACCTTTTTACTCCATTGTCTTCCAGTCTTCCTTCTATGTGTTCAGGCTCTGGAAATGGCCTTGCTCCTTCCTCAAACCTGTTGATTCATTCTTCAATTTCTGTTTTAATGTCAAAAGGCTCTGGTAAGACATTTTATGTTTGATTATTTTTAAATTTCAAGTATTGCATTTTTCAGTTCTTTTTTTAAGTTATAAAAGTTCTTTTATTATTATTATTGTTTTATTTTTATTTTTTATTAATATCATTGAGTAACAAATGGCAATGAGACAGTTTCAAAACAGGTTAGTAGGACAGTCACAATAATTAGCACATTGCATATTGTTGTCTTTGTGGTCAGATCACTTAACCCTTCTCTACAACTTGTGCTTCTCAGGTGAGATTCCTATTCTCATGAATGCATTTTTGTGATCGCTAGATTAAAGATGTGTCAGCAAGTTTTAGTGCCTTATTCATTTGAGTACTGCACCTACTTATAAACCTTTTTATTTGGAGATGTGTTTTTTCTTCCTTGTATATCTAATTATTTACTAAGTCCTACATAGTTTGGACTTATATGAGATCCCATATCCTGCACTGCCCCTTGAGGTGTTCCATGAGGAATATTTATATTTGCTTGTATTCTGAATCCACACCCATGTACTGCTACTGCCAAAGGGGACCTCTGCCTCAGCACAGTTAGGCCAACTGTAAGGTCAGCTCCTTAGTTAGTCCAGTAACACCTTCCTTGAAAAAATAAGATGCAAACAAAAGAAGACACCTTGTTACCTCTTTCTATTGTCAGGAAAGGGGAAAACAGAGTGGCTGCTCATGGCATTGTACAAAATAAAATACGTTTAATTTATAACAAGTCATAGAAATAGGTTCTGAGTCTGAAATTATAATCTTATAAGATATCCCCTACCAAAGGAAGAGGAGAGATAGACTAATTTTGTTCTTAAACTAACCTTCATTTTAGTAAGGTATTCAATGGTGAGAATAGGAATATAGCTCAGTGGCATGGTATCTGCCTAGCAACCATGAGCTCATGAGCTCAATGGCTAATAGCAAATAATAAAATAAAATACGTATTATTCAATGGCAACAAACCTACAAATGCTACAATATAACTCTTGCAACTAACTAGATGTCACTTATTAACACTATTTTTAGTCCACTGGCATCTGTTTGCATTTCATAAAAGCACCAATTCCAGTTGTTTTCCTCCTATTGAGCTACTTACTATGCTGTGTAAAAGTGATGCTTCACCTCACTTACCAAGGTGCTACCCTACGTCTGACTTTCCAAGAATGCACCTCTACTGTGCTGTAGGATCTAGTGATGGACAAAGATAATTGCTAATCACAAATGTCAGCAATATTTATCATAAATTTTGTAGTTATTGCTAGGATGAAGGGAGCATGCTAATTATAAGATGAACTTTATATTCAAACATCCTTATTGATCTAACAGAATTACAAGCACAGATTCCAAGAGAAACTGGAGCCTGCAAGGTGCCACGCTGTCATCCGATCTGGAAGCAAGGAGGCTGGCCTCTTAGCTCTGTACATTATCAGGCATGACCCACGTGTGACAGAGAGTAACCTTTCATATAAAGCTGCTTCTGTTTGATTTGGGGCAACTGTCTGAGGTAAGAGCTGCTTTGCATTGTTAGCTGGAGGCTCTCAGAGGATTTAAGGGACCAGTGCTCCTGTGCGTGTTCTATGGGTTGTGCTCCTTATCCCAAACTTTATGCTAATGTCTTACCTCTTAGGGGCTCAGGCTGTGATCTTCCTGAAGGGGTGATCTCAATAGACAAAGCTAAATGGAGCCCATTAAAATAAATTATAATCCAGTACGACGGGGACACTTATGTATGAGACAATTTGGAACACTGAGGAAAAAAAAAAATCTTGTAGCGAAAAAAATAGGAGAAGGAGTGAGCACACAGACATCATCTAGCAAATGAGGGGCCTAGAAACAACCTCTGCAGTCTCCAGGAGGAATCCACCAGGCAGATTTTTGCTATCTGACTTCTGGCCTCCAATCAACCTGTACTAGAACCACCACAGAGGAACAAGAAGGGTCCCAGCATGGGTGCAAAGTTCCACTTGCGTTTAATGTTTCCTCTGTTTTTCAAACAGCAAATGCACACATGTAGTCACCCAAACTGCCTTATAATGCTAGCCAAGGCCACATTTCACCAATCACAAGAGAATTAGTTCCCACGTAACACATGAGCCATCCCCTCCTCTCCCCATGCTTTTTCTAACAACCTGCAGAAAGTGAGGGAGGTGGAAAGTAGTTAATAATTTGTGATGCGGGAACAAGTAGCTATTTGCCATGACTGGTATTTTTTACCTTCTAAGAAGCAAAAGATGAGTTCCTCAGCTATCACGGCCCTTCTGTGTATTATGTTCAGCATCATATGATGTACCCAGGAAATAGGATATGCCCATTTTTTTTTTTTCTAAAATGAAGGTCTTACTGAAGTATAATACAGGTAATAGTGCTCCTGGACAAGGCAGTTCTAGTTCTGAGGCTGGTATGTGGACCATTCTCCACTAGCAGATGCCCGCCCCAAGGTTTGGGCAAGAGATATGGCTGTCTCTCAGCCACTGAGGTTCAGGAAGAGCCCTGTGAAATTTTGGGGAAGCTATGTAAGTGAAGAAAGTGTTCTGCATTGGTAATTGCTGTGTCTGTGAGTAGAAATGACTTAGAAAGACATCATAGGGGAGAAGCAATGGAATTTAAGAGAGATGTGTTTTGTAGGCCAGATATGTATTAGTTAAGATGGAGAAAGTGAAACTAAGTGAGACTCAGTATTTCTACAGACACATTAATTCCAATTCTACTCCCAAAGTTTAAAGACCAACAAGGCAGGGAGTTTGGGTTGTGATTTACCTGTCAAATGTGGTCTTGCGGGCATAGAATGAAGGTATGTTTCTCCACCTCTGGCTAAGCTGCACAGGAAAAACACAGGAGTCTGGAAATACACAGGCAATGTGAGTGTGTGCCTCAAGTTAACATTTTTTGTACTCTAATAATAAGTCTCCTCTAGAAACCTTCCCTTTGCCCTCTCAGAAGATGAATTGCTTTTAAAAAAACTACCATAAACATTTAACTTCTCCACACTGCCATCTTCTTGAGATTTCATTTCAGGTAGTTTCAGGAGACTACAGTAAATGTTAGGCATGACTCATGACTAAATCGATACCGGACTCTGTAGTACTGGAAAGTGAGGAATTTGTTCACTGAGTATTTTATTCAAGCATTATTAAGGTAATGTTTTGATATATTATTTAAGATTGTTTTAACACATGATGGATTTGGTTATTCTCTACCAGAAAAGGAAATTCATCCAGCAAATTCTCCACCAATTTAGTAATCTTATAAATTGTCCATAATAATTACAGGGAAGAGATGAATTACTGAAATATTTACAAGAATTTTATTTCTTTTGGAATTCTTAGCTTGTTTTATTACACATTTCATGATGCTATCATTATTTTCATTATCACTACAAAAATAACAAAAGCATGAAGTGTATTTAGAAAAATCAGCATGTGAGCTAAAAACTTTCAATTTGCTATTTAATTCTCTCCTGTGTGGACACTCGTACAAACTACCTAAGAAGTAGTACTTTTATCATCTGTGTTTTGCAGATGTAACTCAGAACTAAGTAAAGTGTCAAAAGCAAATTGCCAAATGGCGCCAGAGTCAGGATTGTCTGTCTTGGTGAGTCAGTCTCAGGCTCTAGCCATATGACATGTCAGCTGTCACCCAAAGGTCATCTGAATTATTTAGATCCAGTCCAAGACAACAATGTACTTCTTCCTCTGTGCTTAGACACACACTCTTGTATTACTTTATAGAGGGTAAGATTGTAGGGGATGGCAGACCTCAAGGGGTTAATTTTGTCCTAAACTGAAGAAGCTCTAGTTTAGCATCCAATTCACCTTAGAGATAGAAGATACTGAGGCAGAACCAACTTGGTATGACTCTGCCTGGAATGCTTTAGAGCTAGGGGGAACCCCAGGCCCAGTCAACCCTATACAACCCTGCCTAGATTGCCCCAATCCTTCATGCCTTGTTAAGACATCACAAACATGAAAGAGATGAGGGAAAAAGCAGAACTAATTAAATGATGTAGAGTCAAACCATATACTACCACAAATCCCCACATCTGGTGCATAACCCGGAATGGTGACAACCTACAAAATGCTACACCAACACCCATGGCATTCCATCAGGGTTACCCTGGTAACTGGGAAAGGCATAGGAGCTACAAGGGAGCAAGACAAACAGGCTGAGTGCATTTCCAATTTCTAGGGGGTGTGGAAGTGTGCTTTGTACCCCGAAATTAGCAATAAAGACTCTGTTAATCCTAAGATCCAGTCAGACATGGAAAAATCTTGTCACATCAAGACTAAACATTTAACACCTAAATCCTTTTTTTTCCCTTACAAAAGAGAATAATTGCAGAAGACATGAAAATATTTGTTCAACAGTCATCCTTTTGCCAGGTTTTTACATAGTCTATTTTATACTTAGAGAAATGCTATTAGGTTACTGTATTTATTTTGGAAATCATGTAACTGAAGTTAAAGTAACTTTGCTATATTCACAGCAAAGTTGAAAAGATTAGATAGAAATCTAAGTCTCCTGGGATAACCACTAAAGAATAATATTCCTAAAATAATTATGATACTCATTGTTTTCTTTTATCATTGGAAAACCTGTTGAGTGCTAAGCTCCTGATCCCATTTTGCCTATTACGCTCAGTCCTTATTTTGCATGAATATTCACAATGTGATGACACTTAAGCATGCTTATAAGGACATAGTAAAATGTCTCACTTAAAAAATAAAACAGAATATAAGCTGGTAGACATTATGATGAACTAATGCATATTTGGAAGAGATGAGAAGTAAGAATCACACCAATCACCAAATATAACCTTGTAATGTTCAGATAACAGAAATAATAAAGTATTCTGAGAAGACCACCTGCATGCCATTTTGTATTATGTTTCACCCAAGATAGATCTTAAATAGGAATATGTTTCCTTTGATCCCTGACAATGCAGTAATAATGTCATACAAACAACCTTTATGGGAAAGCAGTCAAAAGATGGGCCAAGTATAGTTATGCAGAAGACAAAGTTGGGAAACACAGGTAAACTGTTTTGAAAGTAATCACGTACACAGTGTTTTAGAAATAAAGTCAGAGTCTTCTAACATCAACAAGGGCATTTGAAAAGCAACATCTGAAAATGTACTCATATGTATTTCTTGGAAGAAAATGAGACTGAAAATTATTATTTATGCCAGACTACATTTTCTTCATTTTATATTTTTCACAATTGCCCTATGAGACATATGTATTTTTTTTTTTTTTTTTTTTAGTAAGTGGGAAACTTAAGTCTCGACAAATTAAATACCTTGTCTCAAAATGTAGTTAACATGTGACAGACCAAGGTACAAATTCCATTGTTCTCAAAAATTCTTGCTGGAGATGGCGGCGACCGCGGAAGAGGAGGAGGAGGAGGAAGGAGGAGGAGGAGGAAGGAGGAAGAAGGAGGAGGAGAAGGAGGAAGG
>NDGM011035985.1:0-20870 GCA_002564305.1 Octomys mimax
TCTTTCTTTCTTTCTTTCTTTCTTTCTTCCTTCCTTCCTTCCTTCCTTCCTTCCTTCCTCCCTTCTTCTTTTTCTTTTTCGTGGTATTGGAGATCGAACTTGGAACTTGCGCATGGCAGTCAGGCACTTATGCCACTGGTTTGTCTGCCCAGCCCTAGACGTCTTTCTACTGGCTGGAGTTTTCACTAGAAAGAATATTTTAATACTATCAGTGATAGCTGTGTGACATCATCCACATTTTCCTGGCTTACTCTATACTCACACGGTCAGAACATTCTTTCTTCATCCATTGTGCATGGCACTGGAGACATACCCTACTCAACGGAGTGAATCCTCATTAATTTTTTGCTGCTACTGGGTGCCCATGAATTGCTTTTATGTTGCTTGAAAGTTAAGGATTTTGGAAATGACAGTAATTTCCAAGTTATAACATATGAATAGGGACAATGTTATTTGAATGTAAGAAGGAAATATTTTTATTTTCTTCTCTCTCATTCTGCCATCTGATGCATTTTACCCCAAACTAAACTAAACAAGACAGTGCAGGAAATGCAGTTTGGTTTTGTGGCTCTCTGAATGTGGCAAGGTTGATCTAATCAACTTAGAGACTATGGAGAATTAAAGAAGCCACTGAACTTGTTTTTTATATTCTGTTGCTAGTAGCCCAGTCTGAGTGGCTGAAATAGAGTAGTGAATTGTTCTCACTTCAAGTGTTAAACTGCACTTCAAGTTTTTTTTTCTTTATTTTTAATTAGCAGTTTCTTAGGTGGTTGGAAGTAAACGCAGAGGAAATCTACACTGACTCATGACTTTGAAGAAAAAGCATATTTTCTAGGTGAATATGACTTTACATTAGTAAATTAAAAAATTTATAATCAAACAAAAGCCAAAAAGGTAGATAATCTGAGATGAATATATAATGTTTTAGAGCTAAAAAATGAGCCCAACATTTAGCTGTCAAAATAACTAAATTAAGGGGCCAGGGAGATGGCTCAGTAGAATAAGCACTTGCCTGGCAAATGCAAGGGCCTGAGTTCAATCCCTGGTTCTGAAAAAAAAAAAAAAAAAAAAATTAAGAGTACACAAAAAGATGTTATACAGAAAAAAAAAAAAAAAAGACCTGGAATAGTTATCTCTGTTGAACATTTTGATAGTCTGATTGTCCAAGGACATAGGCACTGAAAAAAATGTGTTTCATCTGCCAAAATAACCACAAATTCTTTTTGAGGTTGGGAAGAGCCCATCCCTTTAACAAAAATTCATCAGAGGTTCAAACACCTTACACAGAGTATTATTATTCTTTCATGAAGATGACTGTCCTGACTGAATTATTATCACCTTACGTACAGTATTACTCTCACTGTACACAGGACCCTCCTCATACTAAAGCCCAGGGAGAGAATTAGGGATGGTAGTGTCTGCCTAGAAAAGCTGACCAGAGATAGCATCTGGCCTTCCAAATACCTTTCTATTTTACTCACCATGTGAGGGTGACTCACCTGAGTGCCCTTAATTCTTTGTCCTCTACTAAGTTTAATGGATCTCTCAGCAGATGCTACTCATGGGTGAAGCCCCTGGATCTTATAATGAAATTTTATAATTCTGATGTGAACTGGAGAATTTTCTCTTGAGAACAGGTATCATATATCTCCTTGTTGTTAGAAGGCTGGGGCAACACGACTATAAAGTCAACAGCGGGAAAGTTTTCCAAATAAAACTGAGGGTGTAAAAATTGTTGTAAAGTAGGTCAGGAAGGTCACAGTGGAATACAGGCATACAGGCGCCAGAGCAGAACACTTTGTAGCTATCATATATTTCGTTTCTTCATTAATTTCTCAGGTTTCAGTTGCTGGGAGGTTTCTCCCAGTCATGTGCAAACCTGACTTGTGACTCTGCAGGGGGCATACCACACAAGGTGTGGCCTGGGAATCTTAAAATTCAGCTCTTCAGTGGTTTTGAAACAAAAAAAGTTATTGTTCATCTTTGAAATAAATGTTTCTTTCTTCCTTTTAAGATCAAGGATGTGCTGTTTATTTTCATGTGACCATCAGAAAACTTTAGCCGGAAATTCTTAAGTCTTAGTGTACTTAAATGCTCACTGGGTATGACTATGGAGAGTGTCGTTTGAGTCATTTGATAGCCATACGAGGCCAATGAAAGAGCTCCCAAAATGAAAGAACAGGGATGAATGACAGGCTTTTAAATTACAAGCTGAGGTACATATAATAAGCGAAGCCAAGAGAACTTTATGTTCTAAGACACAGATGGCTACATAAGCTCCAAAAAGAACAATGTGATTTGATTTTGTCGGATGTAGCTCACTTAATCTTATGACCCAACATACCATTCTCCAGGTGTCCCTCTCCCCAGAATGGTTCCTGGGATGACATTCTTGTTCTGGGACCCAGCAGGGCAAGGGGACTGCCCTAAAAGGCAGGACATTTCATCCTGGCCCCAGTTCTCAAAACTCTCTGGGGGACCTTCAGGATATGACTCAGATGCTGGGGCTAGTTTTCTCCTCCTCAGTGACATCAGCTGCACAATGACTTCTAGATTCTGCCTATCCTAAATATCTTATCTGGAATTCTGTGAAACTTCCTGGTGGTTTACTATGGATGCATGCTAAGAGATGTTGGGCTAATCCACATCTCTACACTTTCGTGGATTATGTTACTACCCACTGGCCTGTCTGGTTTTAAGATGGTGATGATGGTTAAAAGCAGAGATATATAAAGTAACACTTTGCAAACCATGAAAGGTGAGTGAGTATTGATATTATTTTTCAGTCAAGTTAATAGTACAGGAAATTACAACATTTGGCAGCTGAACATAATATTTCAGCTTTTAAAAAGCTGAACTCTTCATATTCTGGGTTTTCTTAATTAATCAGAAGACTGGGTTTCCCTAGGTGTTCTGACTACATGGTATAAAGCAAATGAAGAAAAGCTACAGCTTCCTTTTATGATATAAAATTCTTAAAATATCACTTTTTTATTCAAATAAAGACTAAAAATGTTTTTGATGTTTATGTTCTTGCTTTCTATACATGTAACATTTACAATGGAAGCATTTTGGCCACTGGAGGCCATGGAGATGGCTTTTGGACCCAGAGAATGTGTAATACTGCGCTCGCTGAGGGAGGCAAGGATATACCCAGGAGCTATCTTTTTAGCTCTCTGTGCAAATAAGGAATTACCTGATTTGTTTTAAAATGTCATTCACATTTTAGGAAGCCATGATATTTGTTGTGGAATAACTGCTTTTGGAAGATAAAAACTACTGAACAAATGCCAAGGCTAGAAAGACAGTGGTTAATTGGTCTCCACACCGCCTCCTTACTCTCCGTCCAAACATCCTTTGTGGTTTCCTCCCCAGGTAATGACTGAGACAAAAGCAGAATTTCCTTTCCTAATTTCCTAGGAAAGGTCCTAAAATAGCCTCAGACAGGGAACAGGAAGCATAATATATCTCTCAGGAGAGCACCAAGTGTGTTACGATTTCTAGCTGCCGCTGGAGCTGCTGCTGAGGTGCTCAAGGCCTCAGTGGTGCTGGGCAGCCAGCAACACACCCTGGCTGCCTGGAGGCAGGTGTGCACACTGCTGGCCTCTGCCCAGGAGGTGCTGCTTTGACTGGGATTCTGTGTATCAGTTTGGAGACCTGTTATGAGTTAGAGTAACAACTTGGGAGGTGCTAGGAGAGCAGTTCTTCAACACTTTAGAGCTGAGATTCACCCGTTGCCCCTCTTAACCAGTGAAATGTCCTGTGGAACTCACTGACAACTCAGGTAAAAAGGAATGAATTGAGTGAAAAAGGTAGACCCCCGATCTGCTGCTGATCATTTTCCTTTACTCTGCGTGAGGCCTTTTGCTGGTGCTATGTCTTGATAGCCACTGAAATAGGAGGTTTTTGATAAAAGGCCCCTGAACAGATCCTCCCCTCATGACTCAATGTATTTCTCCAGACATCATCAGCATGTGTGACTTTCGCCTCATCCTTGTCCTCTATATGTATGATGAACTATCTTGACAAAATATTGGCAATGACTTCAGCATAAATTCTCCCCTACATCCTCTTTTTTTTCCCACACCATACAAATTGAGGCCCTTCTTTGAAGGCACAGCACAAGTTACATCGATTCTAGGCTCTTTGGTGTTTGCACTCAACTCATCCCGGAGTCCGTCAGTGGATTAGTGATGACAAAGCTCTGCTCTCATCGTGTTTCTCTTTCTTCTGTCCTGAAAGATTCAGTGGCACCCTGACATCCAGTCTAACTGATGAGCACTATTTCCTCTCCTAGAAGAATTCTATGTCTTTGTTTTAACTCATCTTTCCCCTCAGTGTACATTCTTTTCTTAATCTTAAACGTTCAGTACAAAATCCACCTCTTTTATGAGGTCAGTAGGAACTTCCCACCAGAAATGCATGTTCTTTCTAAACCCTATAAGAGCTTTTATTATAGCTTAATTGTATTTTATTAGTAGTATGTTTGTTTTATTTCTTAGTGCTTTGATAATCTTTGTATGGTATATGGCACTTGCTGAGGTCATAGGTGCTGTACACTAGGAGTGAAGATATAAATGCTGATTAATCAAGTGTACTGGGATACCTAAGGATTGTAAAGTAGCAACACATGGGTTGATCCCCATTATTTTCCATTTTTCAAAATAGCTAAAATTAATTATGACTTATCTATGAAACATGAACATATAATAATAAATGCTAAATTTTTAATTTGGATAAAATTTTTAGGATAAAGTTAAATAGGACAATGGTACTATTTTATCAGATGCTCTCTTTTGCAAATACAATTTCTTTGTCTCATTAAAAGATGACATTTTGGGGGCTGGCTAGATAGCTCAGTAGTCTAAAGAACCTGCTTAGGCAAGCTTAGGCAAGCTTGAGGACCACGGTTTTATCCTTAGCACCACATACTGTGCCAGCCCCGCCCCCAGGGTGGGCTGAGCCAGCTACAAAAAAAAAAAAGAAAAAAAGAAGAAATTTTGTTTATCATTTCACTTGGTAGATATTATAAGCTAAGTTGCATCCTCTCAAAATTCATGTTGAAGCTCTGAGCCCATTGTGAATATATTTGCTAAAAGGGCCAATAAAGAGGTAAAAAAGTTACATGAGCTTATGCTGAGAGGGCCTTCATCTGACAGCACTAGTGTTTGCATACTAAGAGGAAGAGGTCCTGAGCGCTCTCTCTGTGAGCACAGAGAAGACTGTGAGGACGTAGTGGAAAGGTGACCACTCGTCTACAGGAAGACAGCCTCACCAGTTGAATTCAGCAGCACCTGATCTTGGGTTCCTAGCGCCCAGAACAATGCAAAAATGCTTCCTTGCTGTTTAAGCCTCCGGCCTGTGGTAATTTGTTATGGCAGTCTCCACAGGGGAGACATTGCAAACACGAAGCTAGAGTAGAAGAAACAGCAAAGAGCTGCTTGGGCACCCAAAGTTTGGGAACCACTACCTTCCTGATTCCAAGTTATAAAGGATAGTGACCTCTGCCAAAGCCATTCTGTTTAGCCCAGCGAGAGCCATAACTGTCCTGATCTGTCCCAGATGCAATGACGGGTGTCTGGAATGGTGCCTTCTACAGGAGGCTCTGACTCCTTGTGAGTGGAGTGAATACTTCACTTATTCCAGCAACTTGTTTTATATAACGCTTGATAATTTCTAGGAAAGCAGCTGGGCAATTCTGTTCCTTTCAAGTCTTGCCTGACTCCTTTCTGTTGCTAGACCTCTTTTCTTTTTCTACTGTCATGTGTAGGGCAAAAACATTAAAAGCAAAACCATTTCTAATTTTCACTGTTTCCCTGTGATTGACATATTTATGTGATTATTTCCCCTGAGATCTCATTTTTACTATAGTTCAAGCTCTTTGCTCTTCCTTTTTAAATTCTTTAAAATTGTAAGCCCACAAAGTGGACTCAGGACTCCACTGAAAAATGAATGCTCAGTAAATGTGATGATGCATGAAAAAAATATATATATTATATTCAGATATTAAGTCAAGTTTGATTCTTCTCATGTCCAAGGGAAGAATTTCCATTGTTACTGAGCTGATGAAGTTAGTTTATTCCATAATTCTGTAACCTAAGAAAAAGTCAGAGCCTAAACATATTAATCTTTGTACACTCACTAATTGCTGAGACTACTACAGCATTCCTAGATGGTTCTGGAAACCTTGATTAACTATTCTACTCTAAGATTTAGAAACCGATGTTAGAGGGCATTATAATAGAAGATTAACAGTGTGGAACCTGGTTTCCTGCCTATGACCTTGAATAAGTTATTCAATTGCTATTTAGTTCCTTATCTGTAAAATGGGACTAATGTCAGTATGCTCCTCTGAGGGTAGTCATGAAGAATAAATAAATCACTAATCCACAGAAAGTAATTAGAAAAGTATCAGGACATGACAAGGGCTAAGCAAGTGTCTAATAATAAAACCTAAAAGGACCTCAGAAATCAGCCAGCTAGCTGTTCATGGTGGGCTGAAGCACAGTTGTTCTACAAGGCTGTTGCAGGATAGTGTTTACTGAGGACAGAAGCTGTATCTAGGCAACCTGGAATTTGGGGGAAGATGGAGGGAGGTACCTGCTTGATACAAATGGAAACACTCTGACTCAAATACAAATCCCAGTCCTTCTAGAAAAGTGCCTACTAGAGGAACAGCCTTTTCCGTATCTCCTAACATCATCTGTGATGCAGACTACACTTACATATGCCATGCGGGCTCATTATCTAGAATTAGGGTGACTTCCCGGTTACCAATAAAAACACCACAATCCCATTATTTCCTGAAAAGTCTGAGCAACAGCCTAAGCTGGACAGATTTTCACGAGTAAATTTCTGTCGCTTCCCTTGGCTTCCAAGGACACCAAAGCTCTTGCAGTTCCATTTCGGTACAGTCTGTGGATGTTGGGACAGGTTAGGTGTGAACAGGAAGTCATTCAAGTCCTACAGAGCTTTTCTCAAAGGGTGCTTTCAAGAACTCCATGGGTGTGCCATGGTTGCAGGAACCACTGTTGCCTTCTGTGTTCCTCCTTGAAGCAGGAGTTTGTTCCAAGGCTTTAAAAAAGTGAAATCTAACATATGCCTTTTCTGGGCTAGAGTCTAGTACCTGGATGAAACTGCGAGCATCACTTAACTGTGATTTGCCTTAGTGTTTTTGAGCTGTCCCAAAATTCTATCAAAAACCTACCCCTCTCTGGGTTCATAATTTCCTCTAAGTCCATTCAAAATTTAAGCTCAGTTGCATTTTAGAGTGTAGCGTTTCTTATGTTTTAATGTGCTTCTAAGCAATCGAGACTACAAGTAAATATGTGGAGTCTGATTCTAGGGGAGAACCCAAGGCTTTGCATGTCTAGCATGGTTGAAGTGATACTGGTGTCACTGTTTTTGGACCTACTTCCCCACAGCCAGCAGTAATCAGGGAATTCATAGGCAAGAGCAAGTTCTCTCACTCATTGACAATTCTGACTTCCAGAAAGTTGCTTTGAATGCATTTTCCTTCAAATGTTGTGTTTTGTCCAATCTAGAGCAGGTTTTATATTTCTCTGAAGTATTACTAAAGCCCAGTGGACAACAGTACAGTGTATAATATAACATGGTGATTTTACTTGACGCTTATAATTATCGGCCATCTGTGGCTGGCTAGCTTCTCTTTTCCCACTAAACGTAGACAAATTCTCTCTTGTGAAATCTCTACCACTTTGCACTTAACTGTTAGGTAGCACATGGGTTTCACTTTGGCACTTCTACATGTCCTCAGCCCCTTCAATTGACATACTTTGCCATCTTTCTGTAGTGGAGTTTCATGTTTAGGTCATCCTGAAGGGCTTGGCAATGAGAGGGACAGCACTCAGGGGCCCTGGTGTGGGAGATGTCTGCCGTATGGGTATGGGGATGCGTCTCCCACAGCACACTGAGGTAGGTTTCTGCAGCTAGCTCCATGTGGGAGGTTTCCTCTGTGTGTCACTTTGGAAAGGCTCAGGGCTGGAATCATGTCTGCTTTCACCCCCTCTGCCAGGTCAAGGCCTTTGAGCTCTGGGACTCCTGAATCTTGGGATTCTAATTGGGACAATAGCCATGACTGTGTAAGTCTATTCCTTAGGCAAGTTTCCCTTTAACGCATGTGAATTTTAACCTACTTGTTAGAATTTTGTTGCTAGAATAATTTCCCCCTTCTTTTTCCTCCTCTTCTTCTCCTCCTTCTTTTTCCTTTCTTTCCCTTCTATTCTTTTTCCTTTCTTCCCCTTCTCTTCTTTCTTCCTCTTCCTCTTCTCCTTCCTGCTCCTCTCCCTCTCCTCTTTTTTTGTCTTCCCTTCTCCTCCTCCTTCTTCTTTTTTTTTTTATCTTCCTTCCTCTCTACCCTATTTTCCTCCTACTCCTCTACCCTTATCCTCTTTTTCTCTTTCTTCAGAAACAGAAGTTGTAGGAAGTGCGTGTTCCTTTATCTGGCAAGGTTCATCTATTTATTCATGGAGGATCCAAGAACTAGAACATCTAGTTGCAGTCTCAGAGTCCAGCTGTACTCGAATCCATGAAACTATTCTACTGACAATGAAGTAACATAGAGTAGAAGTAAACAGTTTTCCTTTAAAAGTTATAAAGATATGTTCATGTAATGATGTGTGGTTGTAATTAAGCATGATTAAGTTCACTGAAACAACTGGAAAGAACCTAAGGTAAGAGTTAGAAGACACTGCTGCCTTTACTGCTGCTACTGAGAGACCTCCCCTCTCTCCCACCTCGGCTTCCTCACCTGCAAAATAAAAGGACTGAATTCTAAATTCATTTTTTAGATCTAATATCGTATGATTTCTTTGTTTTCATAGTTCCAGGTACATGTAACAAAGTCATGTATCCAATAATCTTCCACCAACCCTTGAACAGGCCTCAGTCATCTCCAGGAGATTTCCTTTGTACAGAATCCCGTGCTAGGTGAAGACTTCAGTGCTTGTCCCTCATGAGTGGAATTTGAGTATCTATTGGCATTGATCATGCCAGGCAACAGTGTCTAGGTAACGAAACAGAATGAGGTGATAATTTATGCACCATGATGAAATAGCAGCCACATCCAGATATTCAGCCTGTTCAACTGCTCCTCGGGCTCATGGAGGATCAAGAGGAAGAGAGCTAAGACTTGGAATGTGTTTAGTTTTCCAAATTCCATCACTGCTCATCAGGGGAAAGTGCACATGCTGGGAAGCTTCATGTCAGTGCAGACCAGCTTCTTGAGTGAGGACAACCTTGCTCCACCGAAAGCCTGAGCCCTTGAGTTTGTGTTGTGACATACTGTAAGCACCAGCTTAAGAAAGTGTGACCATTTTGCAGCTGATTTGGTTTCTTTTAAAAAACATTCTTAGATTTTAGATGGCTTTACGCACTGGCACCCCAGGATCTAAGGGTAACTCAACATTTCTTTGTCTCTTGCTAGTTTTTGTTGTGCAGACTTCTGGGCTGACATTTGTTTCACAGAGCTGCTTAGTTCAGGGTTCCATATTGCAATGCGCACAACGCACAGAAACAGTTTTCCATGTAAGTCATATCCTCAAGTCAAATTCTACTGAAGATGTCATTGGTCCTTGTAGTCCTGGATTCCCTTTAATGTAATCAAAGCTACTCCAGCTAATGGAGGACATAATTTCAAATAAATGTTAACATACAAGTCTGTACCATGCTCAGGGGCCCTTTTAGCTATGGCAGATGGCGCAGAATACCATTCTAGTCTGCTGCAGAGACTCGTAGTCAGGCAGCTGTTAATGTTATGGAATTTATCCAGTGTACCAGTTCTCGCGGGGGCCCACAAGATCTTAGCTTTCAGCAGAACACGATGTAGAAGCTAAGACACAACAGGCCTGCAAGTGAAAGCAGGGTCATTTTGCATATTACAGTAAGCACACGTAGCTACTTCTCTGTTCTCTTTTTAAAGACGGTTTCTTTATGTATTTTTTCTTTAGGCAGAGAATTTGGGCTTAAATATGGAAAAGTTCCTACTACCATTCAGCCTCGGAATGTTTTTCTCCCAAGTTTCTCATGATAAAAAGACTCTGATTTGGAGGCAACTACTGGCAGCTGAATTTCATTAAGATTTTGATGGGAAACTTAAGTTGGAATTACAAACATCTGTGGTTAAACTTCCCTTTAGTAAACCATTTCCCAGAATTTAACTTTACCACACTAGGAGCAAAAATGAAAACCAGTTGACGAGAGAATGCTGTTCTTTTGCATATACAGAAGTAGATATTGATATGTTTGACTTTATGGGCATTGTATCTCTATAAGCTAGTAGTTTACTTATTTTAGAAAATAATTGCTTGGAATTGCTAAATTTTGGAAGCCAAAGCATGTGCTGAAATGCTGTTTAGTGGTCTTTAATAAAGCAAAAGTCTCAAAATTATGTCTGACCATCATTACATTAATATGTTGCTATAAGCAAGATGACATCCTAAAACAGTGAACTATTTGGACATTATTTATAGCATGAAACTATAGCAATGTGGCTTTGAAAAGTTTTGAAGAAAATAAAGAGTGCTGTCTTTGTCATATCAAAGGTGCTGGGTGGTTTTTGTTTTCAGTTTTTCTAGAAATTTAGAAAAACCCATTCCTTTCTTTTAACTATTCAGATTGTCCTATTGCTGGTGAAAGCCTATTTAGAAAAGCATTAACGAAAAGGAATACAAAAGTCAACTCTGGTCTCCTCCCGTATTGTATAACTAGCAATTTTATAAGCAAAAGTTGAAAGCAATCAGATCCGAAGAATAAGTAAAGATTTGCATAACAAAATATTTTAAACAAGATCCTGTATTACCTGTGGATAGATAGGTAGAAACAGAGCAAGAAAGAGAAAAAGCAAGAACTAGAGGACAACAGTGGGCAGTTCATGTGTATTACTGTATTTAAATTTTACAACCATCTTGCAAGGCAAAATATGTTTCTATTTGTTTTATAGCCAAAGGAACTGAATTTTTCAAAGATGATCTAATTGGACCCAACTGAAACAGCTATAAAGTCCTGGAGCTGAGTTCCCATCACATCTGTCTTGCCACAAGTACCCATTCTGCCTTTGATGAAAGCTGAATTTCTAATACAATAAAGAGTGGACTGCAAATATAGTAACTGGTCCTCAGCCTGAATCTGCCCTTCAGAGATCCTTAGTTTACTGGGCTTTAAAAATATTGATTCAGCAATTACACTTCAGCATCCAATTCTGTCTTCCCTTGGAAAACATATTAACAAGTAAACCTCCCAGAAGATCTGCCAATGTTGAGAAATGGCTGCCCTTCTGGAAAAGACATCCCTTCTATCCCTGGTACTCAGGACTCCATCACACACAGGATGTGTTGCTTTCATTGAGCCTACTCCCCCTAGGATTTTATTCAATATTGATCTGAACAAAGAGGTTTTAATATAGACTGTAACATTGTGTGGAGGAAATACACTAGAACTTGCTTCTAAAGACAACATGGAACACAAGAACATGCTATGAGAAGTTTTTTATGGAGATGTAATGGTATAATAGAAAAAGAGAATGAAATCTTGAAACTTGCGCAAGGAACTTCTCATCTACAAGTATTAATTCACCTATCTGTAGAATGGGTATAATTGTCACTATTGAGTGTTAAGTAAATATTATGTGTAGGTTCATTGGACACTGTAGAAATCAACAAGTGTTAGGCTATTTTTTCTTGTTTTGCATATTTTTTAAAAAGTTATGGGCTAGGGATGTAGCTACTTAGTAAAGCGCTTACCCAGCATGTGTGAACCTCTAAGTTTGACCCTTAGCACTGCCTGATAAACAAATGAGCAAATAGACTAGTCTGGGAAAGGCAGTTATCTCAAAAGTCTTTTTGTGATCTTCACAGTTTATGTACCTTAGGTTATTCTTTTAATAAGCACTGAAGAAATGGTCTTTTGGTGGCATTTTGTACGTCTGTTTTAAGGAATTCCCAAAACTTTGGCTACAATTCTCTCTCCAGATATATCTATTTACTTAATCACCTCTTCCTAGATATTCCAGTAAGTCTAACTCCCTTTCTGAGCTCCTCCCAAATGTCCTACTTCCTGCTTCGCATGCCATGTCTCTTTCTCCGTGTGTGAAAGGAGATAACGACACAGGTCCACCGATTTGTCATGGTCTGGCATGTGCTGAGTACTCAGTGGCAGCTAGCCCACCACTGTATTTCACTCCTCCTAACATGTTTTTTAAACCCTCTTTGATGTTTGTTGACTACATTGCTGTACCCAACTATTGTGGTTGAACTACTTTTTTCTACATTTATCTCTGTGGCATTTTGTTCATAGTTGTACTTCATTGCTCGTACTCCATTTTGCTTTGTAGAATGTCTATGCATATTTTTTTCTGTAGAATTCTGACCCCTGGGAGTAGGGATGAGGTTTTGCCTTCTTCCTATTCCTCCTGGTGCTCATCTTGTTGGATTGTCAATGCTAAGTCTTCAAATTTCCCTATTGTATGAATAAATAATTAAGTGAATGGAACAATGGCCATGAGTAGGAGATTCAAATTACCTAAAATTGAATTGTTGGGACTGCAGAATAGCTGGGTAGTGGCTGATAGACTATTTTTTTTTTAAAGGACCAAGATAAGCAAAAGGAAAGCAGATAGTGAAAGAGATATAAACTGTTTTTAAGTAAACATTCTGCAATCCTTCAATGGCAGGGAGTCTGACATTGGGTTGGGGAATGGGACTGTAAGTGAACAATGAAAAGAACTGAGAGGGACAGTCCCTTGGCATTAGTCTTACCCATAGTGCCTCTTGCAAGCTGTGAATCAGTCTGCCCAAGGTAGGTATATACAGGGATTACCTAGTGCTGATTTTCTTAAAGACAAGTTAACCAATAATGACAATGACAGGAAAATCTAGTTGGGCTACCAGGAGGTAAAATCCTCTTTCTCTCTCGCTGGGTGCTTGGCTCACCATTGTCAATTCTCTTCCTTTCTCCTTTCCTCAAAGTGAACAGCCCTGGGCCCTGCTCCAGGGCCCTCTCGGGCTTCAGCACTTCCCTTGCTCCTTGGTTGCTTCTTTCCAAGCCACAAAGCATCACCACAATCATGACCTTTATTAGCTTCCCCTTTAGCTTCTTTCTGATAAAATTTCCCTCTTTCCAAGGAGGTGGTAGTGACATCTCCTGGGGGCAGGGTAGGTTCCCACTTCCATTCCTGCACCCGGTCTGGTTCTTTTGCATTTTTCTCTTGGTCAAGAAGAATTCTGCCTAGTTTTTCTTGCTACAATGGGTGTGATGAAACAGACTTTTTAAAAATGTGAATTGTATGATAATAAATATCATTTTTGAAACAACCTACTCTCTCCTTTGCCCACTTTGACATACTGAAAATTACTGCTGCACTATAACTCAACAGTAATGAACTCAGTACATTGCTTGCCAAGAGGCAGAAGATGGGAAAATATTCCCCACACTTTGTCCAGAGTTACCCATGGGAGCTGTTCTTTCCAGTGCTGTGGGAAGCTTAAGCTTGTTTGATGAGAATGGGGCCATCTTTTATGGCCAGGTGGCCATCCTCACGCTTCCATTGGGCACATGGGTCCACTCTCAGGTCTCATGGAACACCTAGGTGAGCCAACTTCCCTGCTGGGGCCACAAAGAATGGGGTGGGGGGGTATGCCCTGCTCTGCAGAGCTGGGAAGGCATTCTGCCAAGCTCCTCCCACCACTCCAGGCTTGCCTTAGTATTTTTCTTCCTTTCCTTTGAAGGACATCTGAGGAATACCCATTCATACAAATCCAATTCAAATAAAGTGAACGTATTTTTAGAATATCCTCTCATTCACAGTGTGTATGTCTCCCATGAATGATATGACCATGTTCTCTTTTTGAATACACACAAATACAATTCTCTAGTCCAACCCAGTGGAGTGGTCAAGCCGTGTTATTAAGTCTCCCAATTATACTTGCTTTTAGATTCACTCATTGGCAGTGAAGAGCATGGGAAAGCTGATGGTGGGACATTGGGATTGCCCTGGAACCACAGGCTGACCGCAGGCATTATGTGAAACTATGCACTCCGCACGTAATTATCTCGATTCCACCCTTTCTACACCCTATACTTTGACCTTCCTGGAATGACTAATATCTGCTTTCTGTCTTCCTAAACTGAAGCCCTCAATTGACATTTTGAACCTCTTTGATGCTGAGAATATTACACTTTTAACTTACAATGGGACATTTTCTCTACAGGGATACAACAGTAGTGATAATATTAAGTAAAATAGTACTATAAAAATAAAATTTTGAGAAGCATTCCCAAATAAAGGATTCTTTATCACAAGTCTTAGCACTTGTAAAGCACTTATAGTATATCGGGTCCTGTGCTAAGCACATTCTCTTTTACCTAACTTTATGGCAGAGATTATATGAGGTGTAAAGTGGACATCAGTAACATCAGTTCT
Organism: Octomys mimax; assembly: GCA_002564305.1. Lineage (NCBI taxonomy): Eukaryota > Metazoa > Chordata > Mammalia > Rodentia > Octodontidae > Octomys > Octomys mimax. Next base: position 14,438 of record NDGM011035985.1, read on the forward strand.
TTGGACATCAGTGGACATCTCTAAGCATCAGTTCTTTGTCTGCAATTTCTCATGCTCAAGGAAGTTGAGATTTAAACTTGGGAGCATCAGCATGAAAGCCTGAAGTCTAGAACACTTCGTGAGCTAGTTTCTTACTCATTGCTTCATTGAACAGACGACCCCATAAGAAGGAGCTCAAGGCGTCAACATCAATTTAAGGCTCTCTAACAATCATTATTGTTTTCAATTTTTTATGGGATAAGAGTTACAAAAAAACAGCTGTGTGTATTTGTTTCTTTAGGTTTAACAGATTAAAAAAGGAGTTCTAAATAAATTGAATTTCAGATGAACAACAAAATTTTAGTATATCTATCTACGTATCCTATGCAATATTTAGGATATGACCCACACCACATCCATTGTTTTTTAATCTGGAATTCAAATTTAATTGAGTGTCCTGCATTCTATCTGCCAACCCCTCTTAGGCATTTCATTCAGGGACTTTCCAAGCAACAGGTGGAGATAATACTTCCCTGGGTTTAACTGTGAGACTGCAGAGAAAAAAATACCTTCGCACCACATGGAGCCTCTCTTGGGCTGGCCTCTCCCCCTGCCCACTGTCTGTGTGCAGCTGACCACGGGCCATGGCACCCCTTCCTCATGGAGGCTATGTGCTCCACCAGAACGAAGGTGCGGTATACTCAGAGACCACTCACCCTCCGCTTTTTTCCAGAGGTGTGTAAGGCTCATTCCAGAGGACTGTGTTTGTACTCCTTATTTTTAGTCAGTACTTAGTAACTACAGTTACACTAACGGTCAGAAGAATTGATAGCAAAAATCCCAGTGTTAGCGGTGTTGGAAATGGTGTCAATCCACATAAACGTCTTAGTAGTAGTCTGGTTGTGGCAACCATGGCTACAGGGTGTGGATGTGTGTGCATGGACTGCTCTTTCCTTTCCCATGAACTTAAGTGACTTCATTTGCCTCCCACTTAACATCCCCCCCACACTAGACCCCCTGCTGTGTCTCTGGACTGGGGGTTCTTAAATCACTTGCTCTGGTCTTTTTCAGCAAAGTCCCACACTTTGACTGTTTTCCGCTTAAAAGCTCTTGTAAGGTGTTCCCACAGCAGCTCTCTCAATAAACATATGACCAACAGCACATCCTGAACCTAGGGCTTGACCTTAACTCGCTCCTGGACTACTATAAAGGGTTACTTCCCTGGAAGGTATTTCTGTAGTTTCCTAATAGCTTTGCTCACGGCTCATCACTCTTGCTACCCCCACACCCTCCCCTGGTGGAGAAGACCCTTTGTTTAATTTAAGACAAAAGATTAGGTCCTGTGGCATTGTTCCCACTGTCCAGCTGGCAAAGAAGCACAGGTGGGCAGTGTGACAGGGTGCACACAGGAGTGCTGGGACCCAAAGCACGCAGTCCCTGAGCTGCTGCTGCAATCCCAGGTGAGTCTAACACAGCCACCCAGAGCACGAAGGACATGCACGACGGCCAGTTTGAACAGATTGCTCCAAAGCCTCCCCTTGCAACTCGCAACACCCAAGTTCAGCCTTCAATGTAAAATTCTATTTCAAGTTTCACAGAGGCGAAACTCAAACAGTGGGAGAGGGAAAGAGGCAGTCAGTCGGAGGAGAGGATGGTGGCCAAGCCCGTGGCACAGGTGCCCAGGGCAGGCGGCCACCGAGGGGGACACTGTACCTCGAGCACAGCCACGCGTGGCTCGCTGATCTCGGGCGGGTCTGGCCTGCCGACAGCCGAGCTCCCCTCAATGTCAAAAGGAAACGCGTTGCCGTCCCCGGACGCCGCGCTGGAGCAGGCAGCGCTGCAAAGGAGCCAGAGCGGCAGGACCGAGCGCCAGGCTGAGTTCAACGCCATCCCCGCTGGCATCGCGCGGGCTCGAGAGCAGGCGTCCCTTCGGTCCCTGGCAGCGGTGATGCCTGGTATTTCACCTTCTCCGGCTCGGTAGTGTCCAGATGTGGGGACGCCGGGCAGCCCAATCAGCAACTTTGTAGGGGGGAAAAGGGAGAGTGAGAGGCGGCTAGTCCCTGCTGTTGCCTCCTCCCTCCCGCCGCCTCCCTCCGCGGCTGGCGCCCCAGGCTTGGGCCGGGACCGTGCGGATCCGACTCGGAGCAAAGCCACCGCCGAGCCGCCACAGGGTGGCCACCTCCTCTCCTTGCGCTCAGCCCGGACTGACGGCTGCGTCCTTCCCACCCGCACTCCCACCACTCCCTCTCCACCTTCCTCTTCCAGGCCCTCCCACTAGAAGTTGGCTTTTCAGACAGGGTCGGCACTTCCCCTCCGCCGCCCCTCCCCCTCTAGTGGGAGCCCCATCCCAAGGTCCCGGGTGAATAGGTCACACTTGTGGTCGCTTTCTCGAAGCTCCCTTTTTAGTCAACGTGCCGGATGTCTTATCTGCAACAGACCTTTCATGTTTCAGGAAAGTGGGTAGAAAGGGGATTCCAGGGGGTAGGAAATACGTGAGGAAGATGAGTTCAGGAGAGCAGGGTGGGGAATGAAGGGTGCCCACTTTGAAGCAAGGTCTTAAACTCTAGATGGACTGCCACACACTTTGTGCTGCCCTGTTCTCTTGAGTGTCTCTGGCCACCCCGATTCCTTCCAACAGTCCTCACCCAGGAGGTTTGGAAGGAGAGCATCTTTCACTGCAGTGCTGGAAAATGACTTCATTACTCAAATGCATGAACTTTTATTTACAAAGAACATCTTGTTTTCATCCTAAAGAGGTGCTTTGTGAGGGCCCAGAACAAGGCCTGCAGTGTACAAGCCTGTCAAATATACTACTGCCCACAGCCTGGACCTCTTCCTCTTGGCCAGCAGTCTCAAGCCTACTATGTCTGTATGAGGCATGGAACCTTCCTGAGACTTAGGGTAAAGGCGCATTGCAGTGATGCAGGGCCATCGGTGGATGGGTAAGTGGCTGCTGCAGTGGGTGGGTACTTTCTTTTACACTGACTCCACAGCAGAGTGTTTCCTTAAAATCCTAGCGTGCCTTAAAAATGACCAGACGAGACAACCATAAAATGATACCCGGGTAAGTTTCTAAGTGTTTGAAGTCACAGTCTTGCAATAAAGCATCATTCTGAAACCTAATCGTTAACTCCAATTCATACAAGTTGCTTTATATGGGTATCTCTGTTACCCTTCTTTTGTTGCTGGGACAACTATCCAACACCCAAAATGAAGGAAGGAAAGCTTTATTTCGTTCACAGTTACTGGAGGTTTCAGTCCATACTCAGCTGGCTCCAAGGCAGAGTGGCACATGGCAGAGGGCAGCCTTTCATAGTAGTAGCAGAGTAGAGAGCAAAGGGAGTGGCAGCAGCCAGTAGTAGCAAAAAGCAGAGAGCACAGGGAGTGGCAGCAACTCTAACAGCTAGCCAGCTCTTCTCCCTTTTTTACATTTTAATGCAAATTACCTGCCCCAGGACGGGTGCAGCATCCACACCCACAATAATCACAAACTCCAGAAGCTGCCCCAGACTACTTGAGGCTTTGGGGGAACAACTAGACACAAACCATAACAACAAGAATAAATAAAACAGCTATGTTTTCTGAGCCTATGATGTACTGGATACTGAATACACATCGTTTCTGAACTTCACAGTATTCCTGTAAAGTGGGTCTATTATTTTCCTTTTTAATGGGTGAAAAAAATGGAGGTACAAACAGACCAGGACGTTTCTCCAAAGCCACGCAAACATGAGAAAGCTGAGTTAAGGTCTCATTAGACCAATGCTTCCCTACATCACACTGATACCCACAAGATAAAGTCCGCAAGTTCAGAGAAGGGCAGCCCAGATTTTGGATTCCTTTAATGTAACACAATTTAGCATCAATTATTTCATTTAATATAGTATTGAAGATAGTCCCAAGTAGTTATTGTTCTTCACATTGGCAGGGAAGGAGTGGTACTGTGGCGGTAGCTTAAGTAAACCTAATGGTAATTAAACTTAGCTGTAAGTCATTATTGTAACCAGGGGTTTTACAAGGGGAACAATATAGGACAAAAAGTTTATAAGATTATTTCATAATGGTCATCCAAAGAGTCATATAGAAAGAAAGTACAGGAAATCTGTGCACATACACAAGACCCAAGAATCCAGCTGAGGCCTGGATCCCATGGTAATGTCCTGTATCAGTCCAGCTAAGGATCTAGAGCCCATAGCAATCAGTACCCCCCCCCCCNACCAAGTCCAGCTGGAGGCCAAGAGCCCTTGACAACAGACCTGTTGAGCAGACTGGCCTGATGCAGGCCTGTTTCAAGAATCTGTACTAGGAAGACCCCAAGGTCAGTGGTGGAAGCTAGAAAGTCTGAGCCAGCAGGATGAAGGATCTGTGATAGCAGGCTGAGGGATCTGCACTGGAGCCAGGAAGCAATGCTCAAAGTCAGAACCAGAGCTCCCCTGAAAAGTACTACCGCCATCCTCAGCAACAGTGTGGACCTGAGCTCCTCTGAGTATGAAAACTGCTGAGTTCCTATTAGGAAGCCAATGTGATACCCTTCTCCAGGAGACTGAGCAGTGCACTATCTTCCCCTGTGGAGCTAGGAAGAAATGCTGAAAGTGATGACTACAGCTCCCCCATGTGAACTGTGGCCATTATCAGTGACAACAATGTCCTGAATTCCTTCAATGATAATAGCCAAGTTCATCAGGAAAACCAGCACAACAAGCTCCTGTAGGAGAACCAGCAGCTCCCTACTATACAGCTTCCCTTCAACTTCTAAACTTCTTCTCCAGTTCTGCCTCTTATACTATTGGCAATAATCTTCAGGTGGGTCTCCCATACCCGGGACCACCCTCGTTCAGTTCAGTGGGGTGTTACAAGTTGATCACCAATTGTCATTCCACCACAGTCATTAACTTCCCTTCTCTGAAAATTCTTCAAACTGTTCTACAGAAGGCAGGTATAGAACTCTAGGACCTAATTTAAATCATCTAGAGAAGCAATATCTCTGAGGAACAAAACCTGAGGAAGGAGAATAGGACCCTCTTGGACCAAGTTTAGATGTACAAAGATGTCAACCAGAATTAGTCACAAATTTCCTCTGGCCCTGACTCTGTGGGATAAACTATCCATAAAGACTGGGGTTATAGTGAATCACCTCTCTGCACCCCCTTACCTCAGCCACTTATATTCCTTTGCTGCTGGCCAACAGGAAGACAGACTTGAGGGTCCCTCCTGTCTCCTTTTACGTGTCTTTCAACAGATTTATTTCTTCAAAACAATCAATGCCATATTGGCTTCTGTGTCCACCAAGCCATAAACCCTTGCTGTGTAACAGGAAGATCCTTTATTTGAAATAATAAAATGAGATGATACAAAAGAGCCAAAGCAGAAGAAGCAGAAAGAATTCTCATGGACCCTGAAGTATTTGTAATGTTTTCACTTGAAGATTAAAAAAAACAAACAAACAAACCCTATAGTACTGCAAGGAACTTTAAGCTGAATTGAGGCAATCTTCTTTCGCACAGACCGGTTAATTTCCTTATATAATGAAAGAGATGGTGTGCTTTGTCTGGTTGTTTCTTCTGAGAAATTTCCATTGGGAAACAAGGTGGTCAGACACTGAGGGATGAGAATGTCCTGTCTACTCTCCTTTTAGGTTTTCTGAAGGGTTATATCTTATTTTCCACTAGCTGTCAATTAATCTTGCCCACCATGTTTATGTGGAGACTTCTCCATGCCCTACAAGCAGTGTGTAGGTTTTACAAGGAGGCCTGAACAGTGGGGAGAGAGTGCATGACTGCGGGAACTAGAGGCTTCTTATTTGGGATCAGATACGCCGTTCCTAAGATTTTCCCTCACCTTTTTGCATGATCTGTTATTATTTTTGAAGCAAAGATACACAAGATAAGAGCATGTATTTTTTTATGTGAAAATTAAGGGAATTTTATTGACTTTGACATTTTCTCAGAGAAAACAATGTATTAACATCTGATAAGAGATTTCTGCACACTTTATTTTACATATCAGTTCCTGAGTTTGTGGGGGCAGATATCATTTTTCAATTCACCAGGCCATGCACATGAGTACAGTCAGGAGACTGGCATGTTATACTAAAAAGGAAATCACACAGAGTGAGGTGAAGTACTATACGCAGCTTTATGCTGATTGGAACCGGAGCATGCACCCTTCACACATGATCTTGAGCATCTACGCTATGCACTTACTAACACAGTAACTGGAGGATGTCTGAGGTCACAAATGATTCTGTATAAAATAAGACCTCTGAAAGTCGGGATGAGCCAGCTATGGTGGAGAAGCGCATTTACCAGTGATTGCATCTGCACGTAGGGTGCCATATCGCCCCTCTGAGTGGGCAACCTATGTGTCATATGTGAGTTGTGAAATAAGCACTGTGGATAGCACTAATTTTTATTTGCAATACTTTTCTATAAAGCTAGTAGTACTCAGAGCATGA
>NDGM011035988.1:0-36879 GCA_002564305.1 Octomys mimax
TCCTGCCGCTCCTCTTCCTCCTCCTCCTCCTCCTGCCGCTCCTCTTCCTCCTCCTCCTCCTCCCTCTAGGCCCTCTCCTTTGTTGCCTGTGGTATGGTGGGCACCCAGGGCAGGCCTCCAGGCCCCTGCCTTCATTGTCCCTTCATTTGTGTCAGAACTGTGTTGGCTCTCAGAGGCTGCAGTCCCATAATGAGCCTCTGTCTTGAACTTTTATTTTTATCCTGTATCTCCTTTGCCGTCTTTCCTCTTATCACTGCTTATAAAACATGACCACAGTTTGTCCTTAGCCTGACCCCACCTCTGTTGAAATCCTTTTCAAGCCTTAATTATATCCTGTCTCAACTTTTCCAGTTCCCTCTCAGCGATCTTCTACTCCCTAATTTTTTGACTTCACTGAGTGCTTCAGCCGGATCGCCCCGTAGACCCTTTGTGCGCAGGAAAGGAGGGATGTCGGAAGCCCGGCCTCTCTCCTCATTCCATTTTAATGCTTGTGTGAAGAGGAACAGCCATCTGTATCTTCCTTCACTGTTATAACATTGTACTCAGAAGGTGGGTTCCCTTTCACCCCACCGTCTCCTCCTCATTTTTTCTCTTGGTATCTTATGTTTAATTTCTGTTGGGTTGTAAGTACAATAGAGGGGCTGATCCTTTCACTGCACTTGGCCAAGTACATTTAGAACTGAAAGCACAAATCATAAAAATACGGGCAAGAGACACAGCAGGCCCTGGCAGAGTCCTGGTGGATTTTTCCAGGCGCTGCACCATCACCCAGCATAAAAGACTTAGAAGATATAGATGTTTTTAAAAGGTTTTGGTCTAAAGGAAAGTAGCTGAAAAGAACACCAACTAAAGCCACGTGACTCCGCTCAGAAATGTTTCTGTTTCTAAACGTCTCCTCCTCTGACAGCTCCTGGCCAAGGATTCCTTCTCCTTGACTGTGAGTAAACCGAGATCACGCTAAGTGTTTAAATAGTGTCACAGAAGCTGCCAGCGGCAGCCACGCCGCTCAGAGGGGCAGCCACGCCTCCTAGCTCGGGACCTGTTCCTGAGGAGAGTGAGTTCTCTTCCCTGCTCCAGGAAACCTCCTGACAACTTGTAACCTCAGCCAAAAGGCCGCATTTAGATATTCAAGATCAAAACATACTGGTGAAATATTCTAAGCATCTGGTTGCCAAAGCAAACAGCAGACAATCAAAGGAGCAAACATGAGCTGCCCCACTCAGCCTCTGGTAGCTGGATGAACTTCTCGCCCCACCAGGAGTGTCAGGGAGTGAGGCTGATTCCTCCTGCCTCCCTGAACCCAGGCCTGCTCCGTCTCGCCCACCTCCCTGGGTGCAGCTACTCTGTCCGGGTGAGGTGCCCTTGTGGCCCCAGGCAGAGTAGCCAGAGCGAGCTGTTGCCCTAACTGCCACAGCTCTGTCTGCCTTGGGGTCTTCTGATGACCTCTTCGGTAAAGCTTTCCCAGGCTGTGACACCCTCCTCTCTCCTGCACACCCTGGTTCTCACCTGGCCTGCTGCGCTCCCCCTGCGGGAATCTGGCCTGAAGAGCTTTCCACTTCTTTTTGTTTGTTTTATTTTTGATACTCAAACTAAGTAAATAAGCCTGCATTTTCTGTCCTCCTCAGCACTGGGATTATACACCCCGCCATGCCATTTCCGACTTGCACAGTGCACTCGGGGTTCTGAGGCCAGCTTGGCATGCAGTTCCAGGGATTGAACCCGGGTCCTCAGATGAGCAATCTCCCAATTGCTAGTCTCGGTTTCCTTTAAATCAGGTCTAAGGTAGCTTAGGAAACATCAGCTACAACATGAACCTGGGTTAGCTAGTGAGCGCCATCCAATGCAGAAGGACCTGTGCAGCAATACGGAAAGTCTCTTCAGCCTTCAAAGGCATCCCCAGGACAAGTTCTGCAGTCAGGTGACAGCACCGGAGGCCTTTTGTGCCTGCCCCAGATGCCGGCTCCACGTGTTGCTGTTTGTACTTCTGGAAGTAACCGCCCCACCTTCAGCCCAGCCTGGTGCCACTCCAGGCATGGTGAGGCTTATCGTTGCAACTGCACAGTGAAGCAAAAGCCCATACAATTCTTAAGGAAAACCACCAGCCTCTGGTTTGATCGGCACACTGCTGGAATTTTCAGAATTGCGGTTCATTCCCTGAGGAGGTGCCAGGACCCCAGCTCTGCCTTTAGACTGCTAAGCTGAGGGTCACCTTAATGTAGGTGTGCAGAGCCCCTAAGCAGACGACAGCCTATGTGTCGTGGAGTTCCCAGGGCCTGGAGCCCAGCTCCTTCGTTTGGAGTTAGAGCATGCGCTTGCTTTTCATTCCCCTTCTTCTACTCTGGCTCATATAATTTGGTGAAGGTGGTAAGGTGCTCCAGTGGTAGTAAGCCCACAAGGTGACACCACTGTATGGGCTCCAAGGATGTATGCACAAGGAGATCTTACGCATGGTGCTAGGATGGAATGCGTGGTGGGCACGAGTCCACGGAGGGAGGGCTTCAGGCCCATTCCACCCACTTCCTGGGGCTTCTCTAGAAATCCAGCAACTGAACCTATTAGGGTTAAGACTGGCAAGCACCTTTACCGTTTGGCCTGCAACTCCCCCCAGGATGGCGAGGGTAGAGACCACCGTGTGATGGCATCCTCAAGTAATAAGACCCCTCTAGAGCGGAACGAAGCAAGCACAGCAGAATGGTTGCGAGCTGTGGGTGAGGCCGTGCTGGGGGCTTGTCACTGGGGGGCTGAGGTGCAGCTACCTACAGATGTGAAGATGAGTAGAGAAGGGTGAGGCGTTAAGGTGCGGAGCGCAGCGTTCTTCATGTGGAGGAGGAGCACACTGGGCAAGGAGAACAGTGTCGCTTCAGATCGGGGTTACTCAGCAGCGCCACCGCCACCATGCAGTCCTTTTCTGGGACTGCTCCTCCCTGGCACACGCACACACATACACACATGCACGCCCGGTTTTCTATAAAATTCAGAGGCAGAACATGTGTCCCAGAGACGGGGAAACATCTGCTCAAAGAGTGAAGCATCTGTGATGCGGATTAGAAACCCCGTCAAGAATAGCAGGTCTGCTGCCTCAGAGCGTAAGCCCAGGTACCAGAGAGCAGAGCAGTGGCAGGTGTTTTTTTAAGCAGAAAAGTTCTCGAGCTTTTGTTACACTGCAGGAATCTGGGCTCCCGCTCTCTCCCAGTTTGGGGACATTACATCTTTATGCTTTGTTTGCTTGACAAGGCGCGTGGGCTACATGCAGGGCCCTTTCAATGAGCCATGAGCATGGGGGAGAGTCTGTGAATTGCCACAAAGTTGTTTAGTCGATTAGCATAAATCGTGGGGATTATAAAGCTTGGTGGGGCCACCTCACACTGAAGGTAGACTCAGACTAAGTGAATAAGCCTAGATTTTCTGTCCTCCAGGCTGGCCTCAGAGAGTGTACCTAGCGCCATCTGCTGGCTAATGCTTTTTCAGACCTTACTTTCCTACTGCTCTAAGTCCCTTAAAATTGAGACTAGCTACTGTGTGTGTGCTCGTCTGTGTGCATTTGTGCATGTACACACATGCTCCTGTGTTCACGCACACACACGTGTGTCATACATAGACAAGAGAGGGACACAGAGCTTCACGTGGAAACAGAATGTAGCACATGGTACAAATATTTCTTTTTCACATGAAAACTATTTTATTATAAACCATTGTGCAATCATGTTAAGTCTGCCTTAGCATAGATGCCCAGAAACCTTTTGACTAAGGAATGGATTGAGCTTCCCTATTTTAGAATAGGCCAGATATTCTGGAATTTTATATAGAGGTGGAATAATTCCTCAAATTTTCTGAACATAGCTGAATCAAACAGGAAAATTTCCATTTAGTACAAAAAGATGGAATTTAAAAATAAACCCCACCACCTCTTTATGTACACAGAAGCAGCTAAAGAGCATAAGTCGTCCAAATTGGAACATAAAGAGATATATAAAATATGTTTTGTTAATTTTTGTGAAAGACGGTATAAGTTGGCACATCGGAACACTCATACTGCATGTCTTATTTATTACTTCTAAAAATCTCCGTGATCAAAGAATCTCCAATTCCACAAAGGCGGGACAAGAAGAAAACAGGGTGCTCCAGAAATCATTGCGCTCAGCTCGTGGGTGCCTGTGGAGGTGCTTGTGCCGTGTAAACTTAGGCCAGGCTTGAGCCCTGGTGTCCGAGGCCTCTTGGGGGAGCATGGTCGCGCGGCCTTGTGCCCACATCACCTTCTGCACGCCTGCCTCCAAGATGGCACAGCGCCTCCTTGGGGTGGCACCCCTGAAGCAGGCACTGCTCCTGTCGTCATCTTTGTTCTGCAGAGGCCCCGAAGACTTCTGTGGTATCCAACAACAGCAAAAAAACAGCACCTACAAGAGTGCCCTTATGAAAGTGAAACAGACACAACCATTAATGTGATATTGTGTGTTGTCGTGAGACCCAAATTGTCATCCACAGCATGAAGCATAATTACAGGTATCACAGGATGTGACCTGGTCCCTGGAGCCAGCTGTGCTTGCCTTGGGCAGACCCCTGCACTGACACAGGGGTGACATGCTGTCTGGGACTGGGGACAACCTGAATGAAGCTCCCCTCAGGACAGCAGAGGCCCGTGAGCAAGCGTGGCTCCGGCGTCAGCAGCAGGCAAGGTTGTTTAATCCTGTGTTGTTGTTAAATGTTACTGACAAATGAACTTCAGTGAAGAGAAAAGCAGGGCGAATGCCTCTACACTTAGTGAAGGCAGAGTGGTGTGGGCCGTGAAGAAGCTCCTGGAAGCACAACATCACAAGAGCTGGATGCTGTCCGGTCTTCTTCCTTCTCTGGAAGCCTCTCACCAGGAGTTCAGGGAAGGACTCCTTCCCTGAGGACCAGCAGAGGAGTATCTGAAAATGTGAACTCCTGACGGAAGCCAGCCGGCCAAGGCGAGGCGAGAGCGCTCAGCATGCCTGTGTGAGGGCCCGTGACTGCGGTCTCCTGTCCCTGTCCTGCCTCCCAGCTCCACCTGTCCCAACCCATTTCCACCCCTGTCCACGCTTTTAAGCCAATCCCCTGGGGAAGCTTAATGAACCTCTTGGAATTACAAACAAATTCTTTTCTTAAAAAGAAAAACAAAGCAGTTTAATGAAAATGAACAAGCGGACAAAAGAACAGAGGCGCCTCTCTTGGCGCTCCGGGGCTTTATCGGGCGCCTGTGATGGCTCTTGGCAGGCAGAGGTGCAGTGCACTTGCGTAACTGGTCCCCCTGCAGAGGGCGGGCAGGTCCCCTCCGTCCCCCCTCCCCCACTTCTGAGTCGTCCCAGGCTGCAGGAGGATGGAGGCGAGGCCTGCCCCGCACGAGGCCTGATGGACTGTGCGCTGCGCTCAGGCATGAGCTCTCACGTCGTGTGCTTTGGTGGAGATTTTCTCCCTTCTACTCTTGATTTCAGATGAAGAATGGTGTTTTAATAGGCAGATGGTAAAGACAATTATAGTTAGGGCCTCAGCTGGGACTTACATCAGTTTATTGCAAATTATTAGTTGAGAAATGCTTTTGTTTACAAGCAGAGTCTTAAGCAGCTTTGTAATCAGTTTATCAGCAGCAGGAGTTTTGACAGCTCGCCTTTGGGGTGCGACTTCACCCTTGGGCCACTTGCTGAAGAGTGCAGGTGCTGGGCAGCGTGGCGGGCAGTGGGCCACGGGGGCCGCGGAGCCTTGCGGGGAGCCCAGCGCCACCCTGAGCATAGCCGGGAGGTTCCTTCCACACGCAGAGCCTCCTTCTGGGGAGCCCCATAAACCCGCCTCAGCTACTCGCCTCCCGCGGGGTGGCTACGCGAGCCGCGCTCCTCCAGAAAGCTCTACGGGCTCTTCTGTCGCGGGTCAGACTCCCTGCCATGCACTTTAGAAGAAAGCTGGAGCTGACCACAATGGCGCTGTTCGCTTTTTCTAGAAAGGACTTCCTGTGCCTTTCAAAGGGGACAGGAAATCATCTCTGTTGGAAATGTATTCTTACAGAAAAACTGTGAGTGCCGTGGAGAGAACAGGACGCAAGCTAAAGGACCAGCCCTGCGGGGCCGGGCCAGGCGAAGGCCAGAGGGTGTGGCGGAGGGGCCAGGAGAGCCGAGGACACGCGCCAACTTCAATTTCTTGTCTGTCAATTGCGACAGCGGGACTCTTCATCATACAGCTGATGCCTTTAGAGTAAGAAATTAGGAAGCTCATGTTTCTTTGTTCCCGAGTTCAGCCCAGATCAATACTGCCTGTTAAATTTATACTAAGAAATTAACGTCAGATTTGAGATGACAGATAAGTCACCGATACTTCAGTAAGTTCATCTCCCAAGTAGTTATGGAAAGCAGCACCGCCCCCCATGAGGCCACGACAGTATGACCCAAAGCTGCAGGGACTGTGTGCTCCAGGTGCTCACCCATGAGCCAGCTCATACTCCTCACCCTATGGGTTTTGTGGACTTAGTCAAACCAACAACATTGAAATAAACACGCGCTGTGGCTCTAGGAGGTCTCTTTTCGTCATAGCTATTGACTGCCATTGGTATTCTAGTTCCTAGAATCCAAGAGAAAGCAGCAGAGCTAAGAGGCAACCACACAGCAGAGTGAGAAGCCGTAGCTTAGGGCTGGAAGGACGCGCACCGTGTGCTCCAAGACCTGGACACAATCCGCCAAGTTCTTAGGAAACAGGACTCTGGCTGACACTCTGCAATGGATAGGCAGCACTGTTGAAGCACACTCTCCTCTTTGTCTTAGAAATATGGTTAAGTATCTCTGTGCGTCTCCCTGCTTCCTTTTCTTTTCCTGTTTCTCACTGAGAGTCCTAAAACCTTCAGCATGGAGCAAGCTTCCCTGAAGCCACATGGGCTGACAGCCTCTGCGAGTTGAGAGCTGAGCTGACACTAGCTTACTGACAATATTCGGGAGGAAACCAGAGTGCAGCTTTTGTTCCGAACTGGGCCCGGTTTTCCACTCGCAAGCAATCAGTGTTCTGTTGCCCACACAGGAAGGGCTGCTTGTGAGAGAGCTGGAGAGCGCGGGCCTTCGGACGGTGAATTACGAAGCGTGTTTTCACGTAAAAAGTAGGTTTTCTGTCCTTCTCTGCATCAAGTGAATGGCGGATAAGGAGTGCACTGGCAAGTTCTGCCATTTGTGCTTCTCCCTTGATTAGAAAGAGGATTTAAGAAACAAAGCAAAACTGTCCTCTCCTTTGGCCCAAACACCAAAGGCACGTGGGGCGGGCGGCGGATGGGCTTGACGTGTCCCTCCTCCCGGAGCTGCTGCCCGCTCTGCGAGCAGAGTGCTGGGCTGGGGAAGGCAGATGGCCCACAGTGCCCTGCGCCGCCTCGAGAGCACAAATGAAAACTGTTAGCATTATTTTTTAAAAACAGGAAAGACCTTTTGGGAAATGCTTTTGATTTATTGCTATGTATTGTGCAGATCGTTATCAATTAGTCTTACTCTGTTGTATTCAAAAAGTGTTGTAAACTATGAGTTGGCATGTTGCTGCATACAGGAAAAAGGCATTCATCAACCCCAAATAAATAAGTGCACAGATCTATCTAACAACTATGAAGTAGTTAATGCATTTTCAAGCAATTTTATTATAGAAAAGAGGCTAAAAGAGTAGTGCTTAATTATCTGGACTCCTCGGTGCAGTTCCTTTTGATTGCATTAATGAAGCAGCTGGCCCATTGTCTTCCTTTAATTCCTCTATTGTTTTAAGAATATGTCACAGCGCTTTATTCTTTTATCAGGTGCAGTGCAGGAGGACGCGCACAATGCCTCATATTCCTACTGTATTTGCCATTGCACAAAGAAACCTCCAAGGCGGGTTTCAAAAAAGGGGCACCCATAATTTATAAGTTCCAGTCCTCACACTGCTCCTCTGTCAAGAATCTCAACTGTATTGGAGTTGGACTCACTGTGAAATCTGGAGGAAGCCATGTGGCTACATATAGATATATGTCCTGCGTCCATGTCTGAGCCCCAGGGTCTGGGCACGAGCACGTGCCCTGCGGGGGTGCAGCAAGTCCTGAGCCTCCAGGGCGTGCTCTGGCCGGCTGCTTCCCACTCGGGAAAACCTCATACTTCACAAGGAGCCCCATTGTGTGACTTTGTATTTGGTCAAAAGAAAAAAAAAAGTTAATGACCAAATAAGTGGGTATTCCCCTCTTCTCTGGCTGCAGGCACATACTGTCACTGTGTGTGTATATGTGAGTGTGGGTGTGTGTGGGTGTGCACGTGTGCACACATGCATGTGTGTGAAATGATGCCTCATTCCTCCAGAGAGGGACTTTAATTTCATCAGAACGAGCCTTAGCTGTATCCTGCTCTCCTCTGTAGGCCAACCCTCTGTAATCGTTACTAACTAAGATCTGGTTACCAGTCAGCCTCTTTTCACCTCGTATGTGAAGCACAGAGACCTCATAGATCAATGTAAGAAAACCACGCTACCTTTTAAGAAATCAAAATGCTATAGTGACGTACTATAGAGTATGACATTGCTTGTGCCAGAGCCATTTAAAAATGCTATTTTATTATGGTGTGTAGCTACTTCCTCTGCAAATGTCTATGAAAAGCACCTGAACTCACCCATGGTAAAATAATCTCTAAGGTCTGATTCACAAAGACTATCTTTTTTCACACACGTGGCTTTTTCCCTTTGTCTTTCCTATGTCAAATGTCTGCATTTGGAGGCTGCCTAGAGTTCCATTTCACCCCTACAGGTCCCGGCCCAAAAAAGAGATGGGAGACCTGATGTCCTCATGCTGTAGAATAAGAGTAAATAACTTCAACTTTAAAAATTGTCCCTAGAGAGGCCAGTTGGAATAAATTATTGCTGTAAGCCATCTCTTTCCTTTTGTACTGTTAGGTGAGAATGTCTGGTGTGTTTTTTTTTTTTTTAAGTTCCACACCCTGATATCCCTGTCTGCGTGGTAGGCCTTCCCCGGCCTTCCTTATATCTAAGCACAGAAACGCAAAGCTCTAAATGTGATTTAATTGGTTCAATTTGCTGCGCATTTTTATGCTAAACATGGGGCTATCTTGATGAGCCCACCCAGTTGAGGCCGAGGTTTACAGCCTCACAAAACTTGCCTTTCCTTATTTTTACAAAGCCAGCGTCTATCAATCACACAGATAAATTAGAAAGAAACATGTATAGACATAACACATGGAAAAGATTTTTCAGCATGCTATGTAATTATTAACCTGATTTTTACCATTGTAAGACGCTGTGAATTGCAGATAGCATGGACAAAGTTAAATGCTTTTATTCCGGATACATTTTGCTTATACAGACTCTATAGGTATGGTCGAACAATATAATTGAGGCTTTGTCAGCTCTGTAACCTAGCAACAGATAATACTGTTAGGTTACTGAATTGCTCCTGGTTGACAAGTAGGGAGTATTTTTGTGTTTATCGTGTTTGCTAATGATGGGATCCTTTCCACAAGGCCTGTCGTAATCTTAATTAGAGTTTATCAGCAGAGGTCTGTGTGACATTGTCCAGACACTGATTTCATAAATAATAAAAAGTGCAAGTGAAAAATTTGGCAGGGATGGCAGATATTTAAGGCCACTGCTTCTTCTAAGAGGAGCATGAGTTTCCAAAATATAATCACGCTTGAACTGCGGCTCTCTTCTTCATTATCGTAACTTGTGGTACACTACACTGCAGTTTCAACAGCAATTATGAGAAAAATTTATAAGCTTCCTGTTAGGAGCAGTGTCTGTTTGCACAAGAGCCTTGATCGCACACAGCCCACAGAACGGCAGGCGTGTGCACCTGCAGGAGCGTGAGGCCTACACAGGCGTTCCTGCTTCCTGAACCTTGAACAGCTTTGTCCTTTATTGTGGAAGGGAGTGGGGTGTGAGCCCGAAGACCAGGGAGGGACTGTGTTTGGAGCCTGGAGACAAAGAGAGAGGCCCAGAATAACCTTTGCGTTTGGTGGGAGCCAGGAAGCCATCAGATAGCTGCTTCAGAGCTGATGTCATTTGATAAAGGCTGCATGTCCATGCAGTGGGAATGAGATTGTTTTGCTCCAGTTTGCAGAATATGATCTTTCCTCAGCTGGGAGGGATGCGATGTTGCTGGTCATCCCCAGTCGTAAGTTATATAGCTTCAACCCAGAAATAAACATTGCAGAAGCCAGATGTGATCTAAATTAGCTCATTCAGTAGAAGGAATGCTGAGTCACTGCCTGCTGTTTGCCCGCCTGTCTTCCCCCTTTTACTCCTCATCCCCACATGCTTCAACTAGCAAAGGAGAGGAACGTGCGGAGCTCTTCAGATGTCGCATTGAGTTTCCAAGTGGCCTCAGCCCTGAACGTGTTGAGCACCTTGTGGGACACTTGGCCATCGAGCATGCTTCTCAGAGCCCCTCAGTCTTGCCTCAGCCCACGCCCCTTACCCTACACAAGCTGGGTGTGGGGAGCATTCTGTGAGCCTCCGAGAAGCATCCGAAGCCCAGGCTTCGTGCCCAGGGACTTGTGTTGTGTGGATCAGAGACAGGGCTGTGAAATCAGCACCGATTCAGCCCCCCGCCCGCGGGTCTGCAGCCTGGTCCAGATCACCCGCCAGGGCTTTTATGTCCAGCTCAGTTGCAGTTTAAACAGGGAATGGAGACAATGCTACAAAGGATCGTTATCACTGAGCATGCTCAACTTGTATGACATGCTTAGAACGGTACCTGGCACACAGCAAGCACTTTCCGAGTGTGAACTGTTTTAATGGGAAATTAGTCCGGTTAGAAGGGAACAGGAAGTCAGGTCCACATTACAAATGGTACAGGCGTTATTCTCTAGGTGGTAGCTATGCATGTCATAGCTCTGTGTATAATCACTGTGTAATCTGCCTAGTGGTGTTTTATAAAGCGAGCCACCAATAGCCCTGCAACAAAGAGAAAGCCCTAATTTCTCAGAGGCATGGAAGTTAGGTGTGGTGGGGTTGCACAGTGAGCACCAGAGGGCGCTGCGACTGGGCGCACCTGGTTCTGCATGCCAGCTCAAGAGTCAACCCGCGTGTTCAAATCCTTTCTCTTCCAATTCTTCTCCAGCTGTGTGACCCTGAACAGCTTGCTTACAGTTGTGCCAGGTGGTAGGTGCAATGCAGGTGTGTGGCCCGTTCCTGGGATCCGCTGACCGGTGTGAGGCCCCTCCTCTCATTAGCACGTGGCTCCCAATGGGCTGCTGATAATATAGAGGCGTCTCTACTCTGTGCCTGCCCCTTGGTAGTGGCATGAGGAAGGGACGTTCCAGGAACAAATGACCCCGATTTTGAGCTTTCTCAGCCCTCTGTCGAGCGCTCCTTCTGTTGCATTTTCGCACCTATCACAAATGAACGCAGTGATTTCTCGGTGGTCGATCTGCTGTACTAGATGGGCCTTCTGTAGAGCAGCATCGATTACCCCAGGGCGGCAGTGCAGAGGATGTAATGAGCTTTGCCAGCCAAGTAAATACATTGCCGAGTGCACCAGGTGACCCAACAGAATGCCCTTTGTTTTCATACTCAAAGGCATTCATATGGGAAATTGGAATTGCCCTTGACTTAAATCTGGGGACACCTGGCACACTGCTGCCCCTGCCAGTCATAGGAAGCATCCCTCCAGTTAGATGCCTTCGATTTCTTCTCTGTGCAAATACAGTAGGGGCACCTCGCTGACACTGGGGACACAGGAAGACCCTTGAGTTGGTGAAGCACTTTAGAGTTGAATCAGAAAATTTCAGATCAACACTAGTAACCAAAACTCATTTAAAAGGAAACCGTTAGCATGGCCACAGTAAATGTCCTTTCAGCTGCAGTGGTGTTCTAAGGGTGTGCCCATTGGGGAACTCTTTCTCCCTGTGGCTTTGCTGCCCCTGTGGCTTGGGTGCTGCTGTTCCCACAGAGGCTGTTTTATTGGATACTTGGTCCCCAGGTTGGGGGTTGAAGGTTGGGACTTTAAAAGGGGAGACCTGGGGGTCCCGAGGTCAGTGTGGAAAGCACCCTTGGGAGGGGCTGTGGGAGCCCAGGCTCTCTCTGGCTTTCTTTTTGGAGAGCCAGCTTTTGTCCCGCATGGGTGTTGCTGCTGCCCTGACAGCCCTCAGCAGAGCTGGTGCTGGGCACTTCGAGCTTCAGGCTCCAGACTGAGCGCTTGGGAAGCTCTTCTCATGGCTCAGTGTTTTCCCTCAGGGGGTTCACCGCACAAGCAAAAACACCTTGGCAAAGGAAGGAAAGGAGGAGACCTTGGGTGTTTGTAAACCAGCTTCTCTGAAAAGCACCATATAAAACCTACATTCCTACTCACAGCTCTGGCTAAAAATATGAGTATTCTAGATTCATAGATGATATGTTTTAGTAGGAAAATCATAACTTCTATTGATTTTCAAATTTGATAAAATATAAATTACAACAACTCATACTTAACCACTTAAGTGGCGCTGACATAGCCGTGCACCCACCAGCACCACCCAGACTTCCCATCCTACAGAACCGAAGCGCCTTGCTCCCGCCTCCTGGCCTGCAGCAGCCCAGATCTCCCGCCGTCCTTGTCACCTGGAGCACCATAAGCACCTCCCACGAGCAACCGTGCAGTTGTCTGGCACTGGCGCTTCGCTTAGTGCGGCATGCTCAGCGGCATTCACACAGTAGCAGGGATGAGAGGGGCCCTCTCTGAAGTCGGAGACGCACCCATTGCATGGCCGTGCCACGGCGTCCTGCTCTGTCACTTCTCAGTGGACGCTGGAGCTGACTTTAGCCGCTGTGGACAATCCGCTGTGAAGACGCCTGCCTTCGGACTCTGTCCAGATCCTGTTCTCAGTTCTTCCGGGGCAGTACTAGAAGGGGCGCTGTGGAGGCGGCTCTGCTCTGCATCTGAGGAAAGCACTGTGCTGTACAGTTCCGTTACCTCCAGCAGCACACACGGGCTCTAGCTTTTCTGTGCTGTCTCAAGCTCTTGTTGATTCCAGGGTTTGGGTAATGACGCTTCCATGTGAGATCCAGCTATGGCGTCTTGGGTTTTGTTCCCATCAAAGATGGGCAGCGGGTGTAAAGTACCAAAAGAGCAACGCGTCAGTGTGATTTAGCCCGTCACACACGCAAATCGCTTCTGCACTGACATGAGCGCTCCCGCAGCCCAACCACGATGTGCGAAGGTCAGAAGTGCTTGCCCCGCCTGCCAGAACAGCGGGGTTTAATCTGGTCGCCCGCATCCTCAGAGCGACGTGGACTGCTGGGAAGGACTCCTGTCTTCACTGGGCAGGGTACAGTGTGCAGTCACACTGCTTTTCCTTTCCAGAAGGGATTGAGGTGCTCCTAGAGAAGCACAGATGCATCTGCTCGTTGCATGCATCGATTCTCCCTTTCTCCAAACTTCTCTCCCAGTGTCTTTCCGTGACCCAGCCCCTCGGCCCCCAGCCTCGGTACGGAGACCTGCGTTCTCCTCACACTCGGTCCTGGGTCCTCACAGCTGCGCACGGAGTGCCGAGGCACCCTGACTGTGCCAATTGTGAACCAAACGCTGACTTTATTTTTCTCCAAGCAGTCGGTCTTCTCCAGGCTCAGGGGCCTGCTACTATGTCGAACTTTACACTTTTAAAACATGGCTCATTATTCCATGCATGCTTACACACAAATACATAGTATGCACGCACACACATGCACACACTATGAGTTTGGTAGATAAAAAGTCTGGGCCAGGGGCCACATGTGCATGTCTGCGACAGTTAGTTGGCCTTTCCAAGTTTCCATTTTCTCGGGTCCCAAGTGAGGCAAGTACCCCAAGCTCGCAGAGTAGTCGGCAGAGTGAAGAGAGAGGTGGGGCATCCCTGTGCCAACGGCCTGCGGCGGCAGCATCGGCCTGCCCGCCCAGCCAGCCGGAGCCGAGGGGGGCTTCTGCACCGCTCTTCCTAGTTCTCCTCTCCCAAGCCCCCACCCCCACCCCGCCTCTGGAAGCCAGCTCTTTTCTCCCACAGCCTGCACTTCTGATGAATGGATTCAGACTTCTGGATCCAGAGGCAGCCTGGAACTTTCCCACCCGTCCAGATTCCTCTGTGTATTGTGGGATAGAAAAAGAAACTCCAAATCCAGAGTGTGTTTGTTCATGAAATAAATTCCTAGCCTCTCCCGCCACATGCCAGACGCGAGTGCTAACGTCCCAAGCACAGCTTGGTCACCCCACACCAAGTGCGCGCTGAGTGGAAGCTCTGGCTTGCATGTTCGCTAGTTCTATGGGAGATGAGGCAACCCTCCCCATGGACAGCTCAGGAGGCTACCAGGGTGACAGCCACAGCCCAAGAAGAGGCCGAAAATGTAACCTTCTGCTCTGGTGACACAAAACAGGCTGGCTCCTGGACATAGTGCCCGGCCCACCTCTTCCCGCACACCTCAAATTCCAGATTTGCTGCCTGGACCAGCCAGGCTCTTCTAGTCCTGCCCTCTCCTGCCTGCCCCTTTTTATTCTGCGTAAAAAGCTGCTTTGGAAATCACCCCCAAGTCCCCAGGGCATGTCACTCACTTCTGGAGAATGACACTGTGATGCCGCTCTCAGATTCCGATCCTCTCTTTGTGAAAGACACCACAATCTCCACCCTCATGGCAGGGGAGCGCCCCCTGCAGGTGATGAAGCGATGATGTTGCGATGAGGCCGTGGACCACCGAGGTCCTCACCAGTCCACAGTTTTTCAGTCTAATTCAACCTCTTAAAATTGCACGTGCTGACTCACCTGTGAACTGAGGTACCATGATAAAATAGGAGACACTGCTGGGTACAGCTGAAGACACAGAAACGTATTGCAACTGTCAGGTTATTTCATGTAGAAAAACCATTTTTACTTTTCTTTGCACTTGATATGTTTCACTTTTATTTTATTTATTGGATCTGTTCAAAATTTCAGTGTAAAGTATTCTGTCATCCTGCTACCTAGCCTACTATAGTGACAAAGATTAGCTGGCCCAAGGGCCTGCACTAAAGCCCCTGTTGCCCCTGGGCACTCTCGGCCCCTGCCTGGTGAGTGGTGCTCAGAGAGGAGGACGTGGGAGGTTTCCGCCCTAAAGCCAGCAACTCCAAAGCACCACGCGCAACAGTGACTTGGCATCGCGACTCCTCACTCACCGCACACAATGACCGTCCCCGTGACGTGGACCCCACAGGCAGAGAAGGATGCAGGGGCCTCTGTGCCACCAGAGGCGGCCCCAGAAAGGCCCACCCTGCACCTCCCTCTTTCTTCTCACTGTGCAGGGAGGCCTTGTAGCTTCCAACATTTGAAAAACATCAATTAATGCCCAAGTGACTCTGCTTCATGCAACTGAAGTAGACATGTTTGCGTTCAAATACGTTCACACCCAAGTGAATAGTAGAAGTTATTTTCTAATATCTCAGGCTAATTGTGTTCTACTTTGAAGCTTCTGCAGATTCGGTGATTGTGGTTGTGTCATTTTACAAACATTCCCATGAGAGGTGTTTTACTGGCTTGCTTTTCAAACTCCGCTGTGGAACGAGTTGCCCAGGAATCCCCCAAAGCACCTCCTGGTCCTCTGGTAACGGTGTGCCATGCACTGACGCTATCTTCTCCACCAGATTTCTACCACAAGTTGTTTAAAAACATGTTCTCTCAGGGTGGAAAAAATGAAGTGTGGCTGAGAAGACAGTTATGCTGAAAGACAAACAGAGCACTGCGACTTATCAGAATAGGTCGCTTTTTTGCACTTAATGAGTACAATATACAAGCTTCCCATATATATACAATGAGAAAAGGCTCCATAGCATATCAAGTATGCCACATGATTTCAGGCATAACTGCATGGGATACATATCTAGGCCTGAGGGCTTAGATAACAAAATATAAGTGCTTTTCCTGTCTAAACATGTTAAATAAATGAGCGTTTGGTATCACATTCTAATACATTAGAAGATGAACTTGCATAGTTAATTTTTCTTCTTAATGCACCCCACGTGACCATTTGAAGTGCAAAGCCAGGGGATATCTTAGTGTTTGAAGACAAGGTTCTTTTCATTTAAACAAATCTTTATTGAAATAAGTCTCTCTGAAAGGATCTTGGGCATATCTTCTTTTCAGGAAGTTCAGTCGGGGTGAGCGAAGATAAAGCACTGACATTGTAAGGGTGTTATAGGAGCAGAGCTCAAGTAGGCAAAGAGAAGCATCCCAAAGTGGCCACAGGCGGAGGGGGAGGCAAAGTCGGGAATTTCATTTGAACTTTCTAGATTTTAAGAGCATTTTTCCGGTAGTGTGGGGCATCTGGTATTGAGACCCTAAAAGAATTGGGAGTCACAGAGAGACGGATGGTGGGAGAGAGGGAGCTCTGGGCAGGGAAAGACCCCGAGAGAGCAACTTCAGAGGCCTCCGCAGTGACCTGTGGTGGCCTGGCGGTGATCAGGGCCTTCTCTACTCCTGCTTGCACAGCAGGCCACGCAATGCCCAGAATCTATCCTCCCAAGGGCAGCAGCGGGCACCCACCTGGGGTCTGGATAGCACCCAGCAGGAGCCGCCACCACATAGCCTGGGAGCTCCGCAGTCTGGCCACACAGGCTGGGGCGGCCTGTCACTCTGTTTCCCTTCTCTTCTTCCCAGGGGGCCAGCTTTGGTGCACGACAACAAAGGCCATTGCTGAGGGCGAGGAGCTCATTGCCTTTGTGGTGGATTTCGACTCTCGGCTCCAGGCTGCCAGCCAGATGGCCTTGGCAGAAGGGATGTACCCAGCACGGCTACTGGACTCCATCCCACTGCTGCCCCAGCAGGCAGCCATGGCGTCCATCCTACCCACGGCCATCGTCAACAGTGAGTGCGTGTGGGACAAGCGCGGGTGCAGTGGGCCGGAGGACGTGGGGAAGCTGGGCTCCCCAGCGAGACTGGTAATGGCGCCGGTGTGCACCACGGCCAGCGGCGTCACAGACACTTCCATGGTACAGTGATGTTAGTCTTCTCAAAAAGCCAGAGTTAAAAACTTGAAAAAATTAAGAGCATACACAGGCAGAATTTGATTATATATTATTGAAAAGGGAGTGGAGCCTGGATAACTCTAAAGTAAAACAAACAAGAGGAAGAAAAATACTCTTAATGTTCCATGTGGAATCTAAAATGTGACCTAATACTAACCTGGCATGGGAGATACCGTGATCACTAAAATGTGACTTGAAAAACCGGACTTTGTGCTCTTAGTTTAAGATGAATATTGAGTGTAATTTCTTCTCCTAGAACACATAAAGTGGAGTTAGGAGCCCAGAATCAGGGAGGCCCAGGAGGCCCAGGCTCTGTTTCCTTGAGGGATCTACTCCTCAGGAGGAAAAAGAATAACAAAGTTAGTAGGAAATAAAATAAATTGCATTAGTCAAAAATATCCTGAAAGGGGCCGGGGAGATGGCTCAGTGGAATAAGCACTTCCCTGGCAAGCGCAAGAGCCTAAGTTCAATCCCCGGTTCCGGGAAAAAAAAAAAAAAAAAAAAAAAATCCTGAAAAATTCCAGATGTTATGGTATAAAGAGGAAATCCAAAGACAGAAAATGATGTCTCAATATTAAAAAATTAAAATGGTAATAATTATTTTCTTGCTGTGACACCATCATTAAAGCAATTTTCAAGTTGGGCACAGCGGCGCACGCCTGTAACCCCAGCACTAGGAGGTTGAGCCAGGATAAGCATTGTAAGCTCGTGGCTGCCCTGAGCTACAAAGTGAGCTTGCGGCCACCCTGAGCTACAAAGTGAGCTCAGGGCCGCCTGACCTGCATAGTTGAGACAGTCTCAAAAAGATATTAAAAAAGAAAAGAAAAGAAAAGAAGACATTTTCAGGTGATTCTGAAATTCTAGAGCTTCTAGCCAATAGGGCCAGGTGAGCTCATAGAATTCCTTGCTGTGCATGGAGTCGTCTTGTTTACTTGATCCTCACTTTGATTCTGAACATGCGGAACTGAAGACATGAGCCTGGCCTCAACTGGAAGCAAAGCATTTTCATTACGGTGGACTCCACGTACCTTGAGTTGCTGGGTGCCTCCCAGACATGAGTATTACTTCTGTTGTGTTTGAGGTGACCCCGATTGCTTTCTGCAGCAAGATAACTGTTAGTCTCAAATACTGAGCACAGTTACACAGAACTTTCTCTGGAATTACCCAGACGCACGTGTCCTGGTTAAATAGATGCTGAGTGGACCGTGTGGCCTCTGGAACCGTGCCAGCACCATCAGCTCAGGAGAGGTGGGCTCAGGACTAGTACAGCGATTTTGAATTTTTTATTGGAAACTCCAGTGGGTTTCCTGTCCCCACTCAGTCCCTTGCTTTCTCCTGACCGCTCTTCCACAATCACCTTCACCCCTGGGTTTCCACCACAGTGATGAGCCAGCAGCTCGCGATCGTGAGCCTCCCTGTTTTGCAGAGTGGGGGGCTCCGTGCCGAAGCCCAGGCACCTCTGCACTTCTCACCTGAGGCCCAGCCCACCTGTCTCGAAGGACCATGAGCCCTGGTTGTTCAGCTCAGTCCCTTTGCATGAGATCTGAAAGCTGGCCCTTGTCTAAGTGCAGAGTCCTAGTGACCTGGCTGTCACTGCACTTCCTCACATGTCTGTCTCGGCCACCCTGCTGGTCAGGCGCCAGGGAAGAGCATTTAAGACTGGCCTCCAACCTGAGCCACTTCTGTGGCTACAGGCATGGCTCGCGGCCCCTCACTGGAGCTGGGTGTGGAGAAATGCTGTGTGTAGACAAGGTGACTGCACCCCTGGACTTAAAGCTACGGTGTGGCACGGGCTGCAGTTCAGACCATGCATCCCCGTCCACGCAGGCCCCTGCAGTGGCCTCCAAAGTCACCCTTCTCATCCATCCCCCCCCCATGCTGGGCTCCACTCTGGGAGGGTCTGACGCCTGAGTCTGTCTTGCTTAAGGTTATGAGTGATGCACAGTCACTGGGGACATACCCTTAGCTTCGTAGGCATTCTCCAGCTCTTTCTCAGGCTGTCCTGCTTTCCCTCCCACCCACCTGAGCTCTGCTTGCCTGAGACAGTGCCTGCTGCAGTGCATCCCCAGGCTGCCTGCGGCCCAGCAGCACCATGACCCAGGACCCTCCCCAGCTGACTACATGCGTATGGTCACGGGCCTTCCCTCCCTCCTGAGTCCCTGGGGACAGTCAATCCTGAGATGGCAAGGGCTCAGTCCTCACTGTGGCTCTGTGCCCACACCACACACAGTGTACCCATGTTGGGCAAAAGTGTGGCTCTAGAATCTCTAGCCTGCACTTGCGCAGGTGAACCAACTCCCATCAGTAGGTTAAGTATGTAGTTTTTCTAAACCATAACACTATGAAATTAGTATTTTGTGCTTTTAGCACAAAATATTGGAGTCTCCTACAGCCCCCTTTTCTACAGTCTGGGGAGTTACCCTGCAGAGTACAGTGTCTCTTTACACAGGGAACCAGATATTTTCTAAAGAGAAGGGGCCAGGAGATGGAACGGGGACAGGAAGGGCATAGAAAGAACTCAGGTGCGTTACATGCACGTACCAACGTCCACCACGAATGGAATTACCCGTGACTGCAAGTGTGTACTCATAAAAATGAAAACTTTAAAAATACAAACAAATACATAAGAGCCTGTTCTTGAGGGGTCAGACACAGCCAGGTCCACACCATCACCGCCTGTCTGCCTGTCCAGGGCCCGAGCACAGACTCTGAGGCACGTGAGCCGGAGCTGCTCTGCCTGGCTGGCCCCCGATGGCCAGCACTGACACCTGTGCTCTTCCGCAGAGGACATCTTCCCGTGCAAGTCCTGCGGCATCTGGTACCGCAGTGAGCGGAACCTTCAGGCCCACTTGATGTACTACTGCAGTGGGAGGCAGCGCGAGGCCGCCCCAGTGTCGGAGGAGAGCGAGGCTGGTGGCCCACAGGTGTCCAGCCTGTGCCCCTTTCCACAGTGCACAAAGAGCTTCCCAAGCACCCGCGCCCTGGAGATACACCTAAGTGCGCACAGTGGTAAGAAAGGCCACCCAGGACTCTGGGGACCTGTACAGATGGTGTCCGTCCATCTGTCTGTCTGTCGTCTGTCTGCCTGCCTGCCTGCCTGCCTCTGTCTCTCCCTCTTTTGCTGCACAGCCAGGCCTATCTTATGCCACTGCCACTCAGCACATTTTACTCCAAGGCCTTAGGTCTATTTGTTTTCTAAGCCCTGCATTCCCCCCTCAGACCACAGGCCTGATCCTTCTGTTTTCCACTAAGGTAGAACATATAATTTTGGAACAAAAATCTCAACACCTTTTGTGTATTATAGTAATCAGTATTGCCTGCTGCACATATGTGTCAGATCATCTTGGAAACTGACCACAGTATTCCCTGTAGGGAAAGAGGACCAGTAAATGCATTGAAATAAGTACTTGAAAAATAGGAAAGATTTGATGCATTGAACTAAGCTGTTATGTTGATAGACCAGATTAAAAGTCACACTTCAGGGAAATTGACTTCTATGTGTAAATCCATATAGGGTCCTTCACATCTAGAATATGCCTTGTTAGTGCTTGGTTGACTTTTATGATGTAGAACTACTGATAGTACTAAGTTCTGAAAGAAAAACAAGGATGAAAAACAGCTTGTTTTAAGCTTTTGCTTAACAGCAAGGTAACAAAATAAATTCCTGTTTATTGTAGAATTATATACCAGTAATGGTTAGTTTAGTCTCATGATGTCTTGTCATACTTCTTTTTTAAAGTGAGGTTAACAAAATTTACATCATTATATTAACTTCAAGGAAGGCAGTTCTTGGGAGCTTAGGAATACCAGATGGTTAGCACACGTGGTACCGAGTTTGTGGGATACCTCTGGGCAGCTTCCCTAGCCATTGTCTGCTTAGGTTAAATAATTAAATCTGAAATCATTCTTAAGTCTAAAAAGCTAGCTCATAGTGCTAAGCTCAGGGCAGTGCAGGTTTCCACTGAGAGCCCACCAGCACCCCCCACATTTTCCCAGTGCCTGCCCCCTGGAGAGCCAAGGCTGTGGAAGACCTGAAGCAAGGCAGGAAGGACAGGTGGGGTCACAGGTAGCAATACAGCCAGACACTAAGGAAAAAGAAGCCACAGAGGAAACCTTTCGGCTCCATTGAAACATGACGGGCCAAGGAGATGGCTTAATGGAATAAGCGCTTCCCTGGCAAGCACAAGGGCCTGAGTTCAGTCCTTGGTTCAATCAATCAATCAATCAATCAAAGAAAAGAAACACGACAGTTGGACCTAAGAGGAAGGGGAGGAAGCCCCTGCCATCAGGACAGCACTGGGAAACCTCAGCCATGTTTCTAGCTTATGGTCTCTGCTGGGTCCACAGTCTGCAGCAGCTGAGCTGGGCCTGGCTCGCTTGTGGGCTGTCAAGTACAAGTTGGGGTGGCTTTGGTGACCCGCAGCCGTCCCAGTCCTGGTGAGAGCCACCGTGTTCACACCTGGTGCGGGGAGGGCGCTACTCCTAGGTGGCTCTCGTTTACTGCTTGGTGTTTGTCCCCAGCCACCAGCCTCAGAGACAAGACCATGCTTGGCAAGCCTCACAGTAGCTCTAGAGTGATACCAGAGAGAAATTTGGGCGCTATCACTTCTGTGCAAGGCGGCTTCCCTCTGGAGTCTGCTGAGCGGAGCCCCTTCCCAGTGCTCTGTGTATGCCACATCTGCACACAAGCCTTGAGCAGCACCGCAATGCCGAGGGAGCCTGGCTCTTGCACCTGTTAGCTCTATTCTCACAGTTTCTTGGCCCTCTCCAAGTTGTCGCCTGTCCCATACAATGGAGATGATGGCACTAGTCCCACCTGCATGCCATAACATCTGCAGAGATGCTGTAGAGAGCAGGAAGTATGGTCAGGGGGACCATACTGTCCCAGGGTAGGTGCACCCCGTGGGTCTCTTGGTGCCTGCTGCCTTGAAGACCAGAGGTCCTGTCACAGCACCTGACTTCTGGGCTGAGCATGCGCAGTCCTGACCGTCCACGTGTTGTCTCCTAGGCATGAAGGTGGAGGAGTTCCTGCCCCCCGGTGCCAGTCTCAAGTGCACGGTGTGTAGCTACACGGCGGACTCTGTGATCAGCTTCCACCAGCACCTGTTCTCCCACCTCACGCAAGCTGCCTTCCGGTGTAACCACTGCCACTTTGGCTTCCAGACTCAGAGGGAGCTCCTGGCACACCAGGAGCTTCACGCCCCTGGTGGCAAACTTCCCAGGGACAGTGACCTGGAGCAATCTCCACGAGGAACCGAGGACGGCAGTGTGCAGCCATCTGCTGATGTGCTGGCCAGAGGTGAGCTCACTCCAAGCCAGAAGGCCATGCAGACTAAGGATGCAAGCTCTGACACGGAGCTGGACAAGTGTGAGAAAAAGGCTCAGCTCTTTCTCACTACCCAGAGACCCGAAATACAGCCTGCAACAAACAAGCAAAGCTTTTCCTACACAAAGATTAAGTCAGAGCCGTCCAGCCCGCGGCTCGCCTCATCCCCCGTGCAGCCCGGCACCGGGCCTCCCTTCTCTGTGGGTCCTTTCCTGTCACAGTTTGCATTTCCCCAAGACATCACCATGGTCCCTCAGGCTTCTGAGATCTTAGCCAAGATGTCTGAGCTGGTGCATCGGCGACTGAGGCACGGAAGCAGCAGCTACCCGCCTGTCATCTACAGCCCTTTGATGCCCAAGGGGGCAACTTGTTTTGAGTGTAACATAACCTTCAATAATTTAGATAATTACCTAGTGCACAAAAAGCACTACTGCAGCAGCCGGTGGCAGCAGATGGCCAAGTCCCCAGAGTTCCCTGGGGTTGCAGAGAAGATGCCAGAAGCAGTGAGTCCCAACACGGGCCAGAGCTCCATCAGCCTCCTCAACCCAGCCGTGCACCCCACAGACCCCGAGAACACCCTTCTGCAGGCCCCATGTATCAGTTCTTCTACTGTCTTGGACCTAATCGGGCCAAGTGGGAAGGGCCACGACAAGGACTTTGCCACGCAAGCTAAGAAGCTCTCCACCTCCAGCAGCAGTGATGACAAAGTGAACGGGAAGCCTGTGGACATGAAGAATGCCAGCGTCCCTTTGGTGGACGGGGAGAGTGACCCAAATAAGACCACCTGTGAAGCCTGCAACATTACCTTCAGCCGACACGAAACCTACATGGTCCACAAGCAGTACTACTGTGCCACGCGCCATGATCCGCCACTGAAGAGGTCTGCATCCAACAAAGTGCCTGCCATGCAGAGGACCATGCGCACCCGCAAGCGGAGGAAGATGTACGAGATGTGCCTGCCAGAGCAGGAGCAGAGGCCCCCACTGGCCCAGCAGCGCTTTCTTGACGTGGCCAACCTCAGCAACCCCTGCAGCTCCGCCCAAGAGTCCACCGACGGGCTGGGCGAGTGCTTCCACCCGAGGTGTGAGGTCTTTCCCGGAATTGTCTCCAAGCACTTGGAAACTTCGCTGACCATCAACAAATGCGTCCCTGTGTCCAAGTGCGACTCCTCTCACTCTGGCATGTCCTGCCTTGAGATGGATGTGCCCATCGACCTCAGCAAGAAGTGTCTATCCCAGTCGGAGCGGACGACCACATCCCCCAAAAGGCTGCTGGACTACCACGAGTGCACTGTGTGCAAAATCAGCTTCAACAAGGTGGAGAACTACTTGGCCCACAAGCAGAACTTCTGCCCCGTCACCGCCCACCAGCGCAGCGAGCTGGGCCAGCTCGATGGCAAAGGGTTTCCAAACCCAGAGAGCGAGCGGAACAGCCCTGACATCGGCTATGAAAGAAGCATCCTAAAATGCGAGAAGAATGGGAATCCAAAGCAGCCGTCGCCCAACGGAAACCTGTTTTCGTCCCATCTAGCCACGCTGCAGGGCCTGAAAGTCTTCAGCGAAGCTGCGCAGCTCATCGCTGCAAAGGAAGAAACCAAGCCTTTGCTTCTGCCCCAGTGTCTGTACCCTGGGGCGATCAAGAAGGCCAAGGCGGCAGAGCAGCTCTCCCCGTACTACGGCGCGAAGCCCGGCGACTACATCTCCGGCCCTCTCGCGCTCCACAACACCGACGGAGAGCAAAGCGCAAACGCAGAGAACGAGTCTCCCAAGGGCCAGGCCTCCGCCAACGGGTGCGCCGTGCCCAAGAAGGAGTCCTTGCCGCTGCTGCCCAAGAGCAGGGGCATGGTCATAGTGAACGGGGGGCCGAGGCCGGAGGAGAGGCCGGCCGCCGCCCCGCAGCAGGAGGGCGCCGCGCAGAGCCCGGCCCGGGAAGACGGCCACAAGTCGCCCTCCTGGATGTCGGAGAACCCGCTAGCGGTGAACGAGAGCGCGTCCCCCGGCACCCCCGCGGCCGAGGAACCGTTGTCTAGCGTAGCGAAAGGTGTGAACGGCTCCACCCAGACGCCGGGCAGCGGCAAATACTGCCGGCTCTGTGACATCCAGTTCAACAACCTTTCGAACTTTATCACTCATAAGAAGTTCTATTGCTCCTCCCACGCAGCGGAGCACGTCAAATGAACTAGGACCCGCCAACATCTGTCGCCTTTGGTACCAGTGTTTAGTATGTCGTTCTAACCAGTCCAGAACAGAACACAACACAACAAGCTGTTGAATTACATCTAGCAATCAGGAGCTAATTCATCATGGCTGAGTTGAAGACTTCAAATGTAATTTCATTACAGTCCATTAGTAAAGTGTATTCTTGGTGCCATTTTCAAAAAATTAATTTATTTTACCAGCAGTATTCATAGCTGTGGTTATGTTATTTTTTATTTAAAAACTTTATATTAAAGTCATTTGTAATGTTATTGTATAGTTCTTGTGTAGCACATATGGTTTGCACTGTATAGTAGGTTTTAAAGAAAATAGTCACAAACAATACAGAACAGCATTTTAGAAATAGCTTCCAAAGCACTTGTGTACCTTGATTTTTTTCTTATATGCTGTTGCAGGCATATGTATATGCTAAAATATAACTTGCAAAGATGTTCTACACACACGTGCTATGAGTTCGCCTTAAGATTTCACTTCTCGGATAATCAGGCTCTGTTTGCACTTTATATTTTAGCAGATACAGTTCTCTTAGTCTCTAGGCTTTGCATTTGTATGTAGCCGTATGTTTCTGTCCATTTTCTTAATCTTAAATATGTATGTTAATGAAGATGGCAATTTTTTTTCCTGTATAGTACTTGTATTTTCTTTCGCTGATGCAGCTCTGTCAATTTTTAAGCCTTTGCTGTTAAATGCAATACTTTATAAAGATGAGCAAAATTACCGGAAGCAGTATTGTAAGGAACGAGGTGGTGTGAACCAGCTTCAGCTTTTGAAAGGCATGGTCTAAAGTGAGACCCTGAACTCAATGCTGCAAGTATGAATTTAATTCATATATAAGATCTATCTAAATATAAGAGTAGCAATACTGCACCTGGTGATCACAGAGATAATGTTCTACTTCTGATAGAAATAATTTCTCAACAAATGTTGTTACTATGCATGGATATGGATGGAATAAAATTCCAAATTGTTGGAGAGGTGTGGCCTCCTTGCTGATCATAGGGACCAAAGAAATTACTGAACCCTTCAACGGGTCACATTTTAGCTAGAAACACTTAAAACCAATTAGTCATTCAGTTTGGCTGCCAGGCTGATTACTTCTGTGGCGATCTCTGTTTAATTCGGTAGACTGCAGTGTAGTTTAAGGGTTTGGGCACTACAGAACAACCCCTGAAACTAAAACTGCCACTGTCTTTACCATGCTGGCGCAGACTAGCCAACTAGTGCGGAGAATGCAGCACCACGGAGGTCAGAGTACTGAAACCCAGCCTGAAGGATCAGCTTGGAGTCTGAACGCCGCTTACAAGTCCACTCATTGCATAGAGTATGTTCATCTTCTGCCAGTAGTAAGGGTTAGAGACGAGGAGTACCAGACCTCACAAAGCTAACGAGTGAGATTTCATGTCCACAGTGTGCTCTTTCTCCACTAAGTCAGTAAGTGAACACCAAGACAAGTCACTGCTGTGGCCTAAGGGTCTTGTGTCTGATTTGTGACTCGAGAGGAATGCGCTGGGAGGATCACCTACAAAGCAGCGTCTCCGGGACACAGCCTCCCCCTGCCTTGGGCGCCCCCTGGGGGACTGACCAGCAGGGACAGCGCTCATGCTGTGTCACCCCACGTGAGGCCCTGCTCAGCAGGCACGGCCACTTCTCTTGGCCATGACCAGGGTGCCCACATTCTACACTGCTCCCCTAAGTCCACAGAACCACAAGTATCAGTCATGCCACTCTCTGACCAAACATTCTCTTAATGTACAAGGTGACAGAGTGGGAAGGCGACAGAAAAAGATCTCCCCAAGCCAACCCTGGCTCACAACCTCCTGACCAGATCAGAGGTTCCTGCACCCGGCTCGGGCATGGGAGACATTCCCGTGCCACCTGGAATGGAAGCACCCTCACTGGGCTCCAGCCTCTAGGACACGTCACTGTTTGCTGTAAGGGTTATTGGGGCCTTAGCCTGGGAATGTTGAGCTCCTTCTCAGGGATACAACAACAGAATAAAGCACAGACAAGAGGCATATTTTAGTTATAAGAGTCACCAGGATGGTCAAAGCCCAGTGACGGGCTGGGGCATGAAGCACAGTGTCCCTGGCCTTTAGGAGGTGCACAGCATTTTTACGGGGTGTGCTGGTGGCTGCAGGAAGCTGTGGGGTGAGCTGCTGGTGCAGTCAAGATTTAAGAATTGAGGACCAATGCATTTTTGGAAAAGCACACAGGAGCAGGTCATGGTTAATGGGTAAGCTGGTTGGCTGCTGTGACTACTGGGCTAGAAGGGATTTGGGGAGCCAAAGCCCACAGCTGCCAAGTTGCCTTGCTTTTAGGCACCAGCACTTCACAAACTGTCCACTAGTCTCAGCTCTGGCCATTGGCTGAGAGATTAATCTGTCCCTAAACCAGCTGCAGGTCTTGCCACGAGTCAGGTAGGCCTAAGACAGACTCTCTTTCTGGGCCAATTTGCTAATATTAATTTTTGCCTGCTCTGCATCATGTCAAGCTGCAAAGGCTGACCCCTTCAAGGGGTCCCACTGCACAACCACAACCACTGGATCCCCCACAATGTGCCAGAGCATTCCAGGTCGGTGTCACCCACCTGTCTTAGAGTCCAAAGCACTGATGTCCGTCCAGAGCTCTAAGTGGCCTCTCCTACAGGCCTCTCCTTGCTCTGCAGCACTGCGGAAAGAATAAATAAATATCATGGTACAGAGTTGCAAAGGTAGAAAACACAGGAAAAGGGAAATTTAAGCCCATGTTTAGAAAAATTAATGAAGAAAAATCAGGTTTACTTCATAGGTAACTGTTTCTAATAATCTGTAAAGTGGTTGGGGTTCTTGAAGTCACCATCTATCCAAATATTTTTGTCCAGAGAAAGGGTCCTCATTTTTTCTGTCACCCAGCAATGCCCATATATAGCAGACTTCTGAAAGTGTTGGTCTTTCACAGACTCTGGGTAGTCTTGTCCACAGTAAGATCAGTCTTTTAAAATTATATATTCATTTGTTTTTAGGTTTGTTTTTTGGATTTTGAGACAGGGTTTTACTATGTAATGCAGCCTGGCCTCAAACTTGTGGAGATCCTCCTGCCTCAGCCTCCTGAGGGCTAGGATCACAGATGTGCACCACCATGCCCTGCTCTCAAACTTTATTTTAAAAGCCAAAATTACTTGGGCTTTTCCAATTCTCTAGTTGTTAAAGATTCAAAATAATCTCAGCTCAAGTGACTCTGTCACACAATAAAGGAGATGCACATTTAATTGATCCTTTTAGTTTCTTGCCAGTCCCCAATTTCAATATTGGGGACCCCCTTCCATATTATCCTCCAACAACTAAACCTTCTTCGGGTTCATTTTGAAAAATATCCATCATAATTATTACGCTCAAAATTAAGAAACGGAAAGTGAGGGCAGTGTTGTGGCCCTGACTGATGTCCTGGAGCCCAGTGGTGCGCGGGGCCTCCCAGCCCATCCCCTGTTTTCTGGAGTTAGCCTGAGCCATTCAGTACATGACTCCCTGGAGCAGTGCAGAGCAGTGCCCTGGCCCACGGGTACCAGAGAATGAAGGGAGTCCTGGATAAGAACCATTCCTGAGCACAAATGGCCCAGCGACCCGCAGCGCGTAGTTGGGAGGGGTTAATGATGGGAGTGGGGAAGCCACTGCCAAGGTGAGCAGCTGAAGAACCAAGGAGCCGCGAGTGGTCAGTGGAGGGCTCCCTGCCCTCATCAGCTCGCCTCAGTGGAAAGGGATGGCCTGCCAGATCTCCAGTGTGGATGCCTGGGATTTCACCTCCGCCATGAGACAGAGCCACCACGCACCCTACCACAGAGGGCTTTTTTCTAGAGGAGTTGCTGTCTGGCACAGGTATTTCAAAAGGGCAACTTCGTGCAGCAGACGTTACCAGTGCTGTAAGGCATGGAGGAGCCCAGAGGGCTGGGAAACGCAGGAGCACGCTGGCCACTGGAGGCCTGGAGAAGGGAACCAGCCTATCCTGTCCCAAAACAGTGGTCATCACCCTGCCCAGGCCTCTGCGGCTGGGTTGCCACTGCTCCCCACATGCAGGAAGCCACGAGGCCCAGATATGAGCGCACAGCTGCCCTGGTGGCACAGAAAGGACGAGCCCTGGAGAGGGTGCGAGGCACACCTCTGCCTGCATCTGGGTGCTGGGCACAGCTGTCCCCAGGAGAGCTCCTCTCTCTTCCACCTCTGACCTCCCACCAGGGCCACACCTGGGCACCAGAAATTGTGGCAGGAAGAAGGACACTGTTCAGAGCTGTAGAGCTTGCTGGGAGGAGCAGGCGCAGGCCGTGGTCTCTCCCAGAGTGAATGTGGAGTGTTTCCCTGAAGATGCAACAGAATAGCCTGCAGCTGCCGAAATCCCAGTCTCTATCTCTATCTGTCTCACTCTCTGTCACTCTCCTCTCCTCTCCCTCTCTTTTCCTCTCTCTCTCCCTCTCTTTCTCTCTCTGTGGCCACTGGGGGGTGCAGGCCCTGTTGCCACAGCTCATGATCGACACAGGCAATGTGCCCTGGCACCATCTGGAGCCCGGATCTGAAGTGAAGGCAGCCGCATCCCTGCAGAGCCACCAGGACAGCAGCTTTCGGCCTTGAGCAGCCTCTGCAGTGCAGGATGCCTGTGGTGCAGTCACAGAGCTTCCACGCCTTCCCCGGGATGCAGCCCTGCTCCCTGCCTGCACTCGCCCTACCTGACTGCTGTGTGTAAGAGCACTTCCTTGCACTGGAGGCTCATGGGGAGGATCAGGGGTGCTCTCCCCAAGGGAAGTGCACTCCCCACAGCTGCACACATTACCGCTGCCCTGTCAGGCAGCAGGAATGGGTCCTTGGGTCAGAGCCTCAGTCTCCATGGGATGTCCCATACCAAAGAAAGCATCAGCACCAGCAGGTCTGCATAGTCTCTTGGGACTGGGACCCAGGGAGGGATGCAAGCGCATCTGGTGACAACTCTGTAGCAGGCAGCACACCAGTTCAGGGCTCAGGGCTTGGGGTTCGGGGTTCTCTTATTAATTCAGACAACCACAAAACTCAGATGCCAGCAGGCCATGGCACTATGTAGGAAAAAAGAGTTTGCTCCATATATTAATAGAGTGAACAGGAATTGAAAGAAAATGAACATTTCGAGCATCTTCATGGTCCTATTCTGCACACAAGCAATATATCAGCTTCAGTTCTATCCTATTAAAGGTGAGCAGCAGGGCTTCCTACCTGGCAGTGCCGTCTGATTATTCATTCCATTCCTGCGTGTGACGTACGCTGGTTCCGATGGCACAATTGGATCAGTGGCACTGGCCCCAGAACTCCACCCCACGTTGGGTTCAGTGGTCCTGAAGCAAATAATGAATCAAGCAAAATATACTGCTGTTGTATCTATTTAAAAATACACGATGACAAAATAGTCTTAAATTAAAACTGGGGAAACAAAAGAGTAAGAGACTGAGGACAGGAGAGGGCTTTTAGGTGAACCAGAAGGAAGCTGACCAATCTAGAAATCAGAACCAAACATAAGGAAGGAACAGATAGAAAACTGAAGGCAGAGTGAGGTATCACGGAGGCCGCCCCATCAGCGCACTCCCGGGCAGCCCTGGACCTGCCTTCCGCCACAGGGCTGGCCTCCAGCCGCCCACCAGGCCTCCCCCTCCCCTGCCGCCCGCTCTCCTACAGGGGCTCCCTCCATCACCACAAAGAGCTACAGACCGTTGTAAAAAACTAATTTATTAATCAGTACCTATCTCACCAATGTGCAGTGACACTTATTTCAGCATCCACGTGGACTCTCACTACGACCCAAGGCCACACAGGTAGCCCAAGTACTCCAGAGACACCAACAACGGGGCAGGAGAGGGGACTTCTCTGCGAGGGCGGGCTGTGCGCTGTCCTTGGTGCTGCCGCCGCCCTCGCTGAGCTCCTTGGATCACAGAGCCACAGCGCTCCCCGGGCTTGCGCCCGGCAGGGGCCTCTCCGCCGCGCTTCCCATCTTCAGTTTGGTGTTAATTTCGATGAGTTTTCTCTTTTCAACCTGAAGAAAACACTTGTGGCTTCTATTACCAGATCAGTGACCTCACACTGTGACCAGAGACATGCTCAGAGCAGCAGCGGGCCCTGGCAGGCCCGGGGAGCAGGCCGCAGCGGGCAGGGATGCTGCGGTCAGTGGCCCTCGTGCTCAGGCTACACCAGAGCTGAGGGGAGGAGCGGATTCCACCCGTGCGCTCCCCAGGGCGAGCCAGCCTCACCCACTCCTGTCTCTGCTCAGGATCCCTGAGTTCTTGCTCTGCCGCTGCGTGGTGAGGGGGTCTTGGAGGGCAAGTATGGCAGACAGCGCCGTCCCCCCGGGCTCCGGGCTCCGGGCTCCGGGCTCCGGGCTCCGGGTGGGTGGAGCGGGAGGGCGGGCATGTGGGCCCTCGTGATGAATGCTGGGCAACAGCAGAGTACCGAGAGCATGCATGAGGAAGCCCTGTCTGGCCTGGGGCTCCCAGGAAAGTATTCTGCAGGAAAAGGGTACAAAGACGTCATCAGGAAATGAGTCACTTGGGCAAGGGAAGGCAGAGGACACAGGTGCTGGAGAGGAGAAAGGGGAGAGGCGGAGAGGCAGCACGGTTTAGAATGTTCTGAGGGATGAGCACATGCAAAAAGATGTGTGAGAAAATAATTCATTATGCTCACTCCAGTTCTGGAAGCCTCTGCCTGAGTAGAGCAGGCACCCGCCATGGAACTGCCTGGGCCACCAAGGCGGAGTCGTCTGTGGCTCTGTGTCCCGTGCCGCTGCCTCCCACTCAGAGGCTTGCCAGCCTGTCAGCTGCCTTCAGGACACGCCTTCCATGCATGTGATGGCTCATGGCTACAGCACAATCACCTCCTACCTGTACTACCACAAGGCTGGGGCCTTACTTTGAGGATTAAATCTGCTTCACACTGAAGTAGTCTCATTATTGTGACGCTTCCAAAATAAAAGCAGATCATCATCAATGTTCTTTAATCTTTCCACAACTTCCTCAGGAGCGAGTCAAAGTCTTCAGCATGGCTAGCAAGACCCCAAGGCACTTGGCTTTTGCTTACACCTCCACCTTTTGGTCCAATTTTTAATTCATTTTTATGTATTTATTGCTTTGTTTATATGATATGAAAGAAGAACACTAATTTATTAGCAACTATTCTGAGAACTCTTTCCAACCACATTTACATGTCTATAGATACCCTATACCTCCAAAGGGTAGTGTTTGAAATTATCTTGGGTTTGACTTACACTTGAGTATATATTTTTCTAATATTTTCTTTTCAAAGAGGGTCATTATCTCTCAAAGAGACATTATCTGTCACTCTTCTAGTACAGTAATATTATCTACTGTTCTAGATAAGCGTGGAATTCTCACAGCTCAAGACAGAGGCAGGCAGAACTGAGGCACCACTCAGGGGTTCAGGCGGGAGAGTCGCTCCATTGAGAACCCCAGGCCTCTGAGTCCCCTGAAGAGCAAAAGGGAGGAAAAAACCTGGCAGCTGGATTCCCAAGGGCCAGGTCTGGACACTGCTCAGGCCCCATCTGACCCCAGGTGCATGTCCAGCTGAGTGGTGGGAGACAAATGCAGGCACTGGTGATCAACCTCGTCCCAACAGTGGCTAGGACCTGAGGCTCCCTGCACTTCCTAACTTGGTTGCTTCTACCCAACTCCTAGGGAGCTTTTAGAAATGGCTGTCAATGTAAAACTGAAAACCCTTACACACACACACACACACACACACTTTTTGGTGACATGCAAGTTTCTGAAAGGTCATTTAAGTTTTAAAAGAGACCAACATTTCAACAACCTTCAGAGGTGATGCACAAACTTGCGAGGCTGTAGAACAGTTAACCTCATAAAGTGAAGCACAAAAGGATGACCAGATTTAGTGCGCGACTCTAAGCCCACAGTGAATTCCTGGTCCTCACCCCTGTGCATGAACGTGCGCTTGAGGACACTGAAGGGAGGAGGAGGAACCTCACTCCAGGGCCTTTCCATGGCTGGTATTCTCTGTGCCCCACAGCAGGCGTGGTGGGCAAGGCTCCTCCTCCCATCCAAGTGCCAACAGAGTGACCCCCAAGCCCACAGCCTGTGGAGGCGGAGTGGGGCTCATGGCAGCAGCCATCTTCTGCTCACTTCACTTGCTGCCTCTCGCTTCAGGCCTCTTTCAGACAGTGGGGCTCCAGTGAGACACCCAGAAGGACACCAGTGGCTCCAGGCTCTGCCTGCTCCCTTCCCCCAATGTCCCCTTCCACAGCTCCCCTCTCCCTCTGTCTGCCACGAACAGGACACTTATGGCAAGGATCTGTAGTGGGCAGGTCAGGGGTCCCCACTCAGCTTCCCCAAAGGGATGGAAGGGTGGGGTGCATGCGGGGTGGCACTGTTATCCTCACCAACGCCAGGGGGAGCCTCTGCTCCCCGACACCACCAGCCAGCATGTCCTGGCTGTGACACAGCCACCCAGTGTCACCAGGCATCACTTGCTGCTCTGTTCTGATTGTGTTCTTTATTTTGTTCATATGTTCACTCGACAAAGTCTTAAGTATGTGTCTGGCTCCAGTGTCCAGGACAGGTATGGACTCCAAAGGCACATGACGTACAGAGAAGTGATCACGCCCACACGATGCACGCGAAGACCGCTCTCCTGAGGGCAGTGTGTGCAGAGCTTCGAAGTGTTCCTGGAAGAGGAGACAACTAGTAATGGCCTTGTGGCCAGAGGACTCTGGGGAGCAGCGTTCCTTCCAGAGCTCGATAAAGAAACCAGCCCCATCACACCTGTGGAGGAGGCGCCGCTCCGCTCTGCCTCATCCCCGCCCGCCCAGCGTGGGATGCTGCTGTCACTCAGGGACCCTGAGAGCCAGATGCGAGGCCAGAGGGCCCCCAGGCTGTCCAGGAGACCCAGGTCCCCTGCCAGTGGGGCGGAGCTGGACACAGAAGCGTCTGGGCACTGAAGTCTGTTGGTGGAGCAGTGCGCTGCGCAGAGCCTGCCCAGCCCAGCCAGCAGGCGCTGGCCTCAGGAGCATGCGCGCTGCGTCGACTTGCTTGTAACTTACAGCGGGACGTAAGAATGAATGAGGCAATGGGAGACTTCCGGTCACAAAAGGACACGCACACACACACAGATGGGACACATGCACAGTGGCGCCTCAGTTCACAACTCGATTAACACAAGTCTGGTCAGAAATCAAGTTGGATGAGAACTGGATCCAATTCAATGGCTAGGTTCAGCATTGACCTGATGGGGAAATTGGAGCTGCTTCTAATCCACTTCTGCTTGTGACCCGACGTGCACAGAGAACTGAGCTTGTGGACTGAGGCCGCACTTATGTGTGTGTTATATATCCTGATACA
The DNA here is from genome assembly GCA_002564305.1 of Octomys mimax. Lineage (NCBI taxonomy): Eukaryota > Metazoa > Chordata > Mammalia > Rodentia > Octodontidae > Octomys > Octomys mimax. The sequence goes on from NDGM011035988.1 coordinate 33,840, forward strand.
TCCTTTATATTTAACAATTACTTATAGTGTGTGCATTTAATATACAGTATGTAATATGGATGCACATGTATTTCCGTGTTTGTGCATGCATATACATGTGTGGTGTGTGCACACATTTATGAATACATGAACATGAATGGAACATGGACAAGCCTGGCTGTTCCGGACTTTGGGTTTTGTTTCATGTCAGCCTGTGTACACGCACGTGCTGTGCAGGTACATGCCATGCACATGCATTATATGCATCTCTACTGAGACAGATGCATCTGATGTGTGTGGATATGTACACATGTGTGCATATGTGTGTACACATGCAGATGCACACATGTGAGGTTGCTGACCATGGGATGGGCCAGCAGTTGACACAGAAAGCACAGACCAGAGACCCACGGGGTGGAGGGAGGAGCCTGTCCCTAGAGGCCCAGGACCTGAGCGTGGGTAGAGCACCTGCTTCTCAGAGCCTCTGCAGGTCCCTCACAGACCCAGAGGGATGCTGCAGTTCTGAATCGGAAGCTCCACCAGCCCAGTGTGCCTGGCACCCGGAGCAGGGCCCCTGCCAGGCATAGCCCTAGGGAGCAGTGCTGTGAGCTGAAAGGCTCGGACACCTTGATGCGCAGAAGGCGTGGCTCCCAGCCTGCAGGGCTGCCAGGCAAGAAAGGGGCTTGTGCAGGACTGGCACTCCCTCCCCCCACCACCAGGACCACAAGGAGTGACAGCGTTGCCACCACTTAAGGCTGATTTAGAAACGGGAAGATCGAGTTATCTCAGACCCCACAACTCACGGGAGAATCACTGGCATCTGCTTCCCCTAATGCCTTCCAAAGAGCATTACTGAGCAAAGTTGTTTCCTTCCCAGAGGTGTGTTCCTTCCTGCCCAGGGACGAGGCATGTCTCTGGGACACCCAGAGGGCATTTATAGGCACTTCCCAAGTGGCTCTTGTTCTCTGGATTAAAGACGAAAATTATCTCTCGACTGTCAATGTAACATCTTCCAGCAGCATGAAATTCTGTCAAACAGAAATTGAAGATGAATAAAACGAAGATACACACTCAGGACGATTCCCATTGTGAAGCCGCAGTGCCCTGCGCTGGCGACCGCACGCCCTTCTGGTAGCTTAGGGAGAGAGAGACACACTGCTTGCTGAGCGCCCCGCACGCTGTGCCCGGGAAGGGGCCGTGATGAATACCCGACAACCCAGCAGCACGCGCAGAGCGCCCGCTCTCTGGCCCTCCAGGGCAGGATTACAGATGATTTGTGTGCATTTTGGGGGGTAATCAGTTATCATAGCTCCGTTTGTGATTTATGTTTGCATGAAAATGCAGTTTTAACCACTGCTAGGACTGGAGGAGCAAGTGCGGCCCGGTTTTTATTTTGTCAGACTCCGGGGAATTTTGTGTTGTCGGTCCAGCAGTGACGCATCTGCCCTACTGCATGGCTGGTTCCTGAGAGTAAATAACCACTGCCGAGAGGAACTACACGCCCAGAGCACGTGTGTGCACATGTGTAAGGGTGGGCGCTATCCACCAGGCTTCATTCTAAGCAGGCACACACCTACATTCAGGTCAAGGGAAGAGAGGCAAATGAGTGGGACGACATCTTTCCCCCTTCACGTAATGTGTGGGCAGCTCCTGAGAGGTGAGATTGCAGGAAGCTCTAGGGAGGAATCATGCAGATCTTGCCAGATGATTCTGACCTGAAAACTGCCTTGTGCTTGCAGTAGCAGGGTTAAGAAGATGAGAGGCAGGGCTGGGGAGATAGCTCAGCGGTCTAAGCACCTGCCTGGCAAGTGCAAAGACTCAGGTTCAATCCCCGGTACCACATGCTGGGCTGGCCACTGAAACTGGGCATGGGGTGCACACCAGCAATCCCAGTGCTGGGGAGGCTGGGAGCGGAGGATCGCTAGGAGTCGGAGCTGCGTGGCGAGACGCTGTACCAAATCAGGAAATATTAAAGAAGATGAGAGGAAGAGAAGACATGGGGAGAAAAACGGCAAGTCATGCTAGATGAGAAATTACAAACTAAGATGTGAGGTAGGGGTGAGAGGAAAGTTTCAACTTTGGGGGAAAACAAGCGTAGTGATCTGAGCTAAATGTGTGTGATGCTCCAATTTTTTTTTTCTTAGCTCATGCTCCTGCACAGTTTTTTTCTGGAGAAAAAGATACACTTTTTGCCAAATTTGGGGGAAAAAAATCTATATATAAAAGCTCATTAATTTCTGATTCAATACATTAGAAGGTATTCAGAAGTTCAGCACCACAGGTGGAGCGGAGCAGGGACAATGTTCTGATGCAGAATTTCAACTCAGTGTTTTTAGCCATAATCGGTGGTAAGGAAAATATTTCCCCCGAGACCCTCCACACAGCCCCTTCATCTCACAAATGACAGATAAAGTTTCAGATGTAGCAGCCACCCTTAGTGTTAGATGCATTCTGCTTCTTGCCATTCTGGTCTTCTGTACTCTAGTGTGGGCAGTTCTCATTTACTTGGAAAACACTAGCCCTGACCTAGTAAGTTGATTTCATGACCCACTTATGGATCACATTCTTACAACTTGGAAAACACTGTTTTCCCTGACTCAAGAGTGACACATACAAAGGAAAAGAAATGAGGGGCACCCAGGCTCAAGGGACAAGGCAAGTGCGGCTGCAGGCGACACTGGAGGGGAGGGCTGGAGGAGGGCTGGTTGGCAGCCAGAGAATGGACAGCAGAGGCCATGGATGGAGCAGGGGAGCTGCAGGCCAACCTTAAACCTGCCTGCCCCCCTGGAGGGAGAGCCATTGATTCATCGAACAAGGTAGAAGACAATGATGATGGCTTTTCGGTACTATGCTGCAGGCTGCTGTTTCGTGGCTGATCTGAAGTCAGGCCTCCATGCTCAGGAAAGACAGAACCAGAGAAGAAAGGATCCCTAGGACATGGCTAAGCTGGACTTGGGCCTGTGCAATGTCTCCCTGCCAGGGAGCATCAAGCTTTCTTAAGAGATTTTATAATTTAAGTCTCCAATTTCTACAAAAATCAACAGTAAACAATATTTCTTTT
>NDGM011035991.1:0-11374 GCA_002564305.1 Octomys mimax
AGTTCAGCTTGTTCCAAGTAGGTGCTTTAGACCACTGAGCCATCTCGCCAGCCCTCCTCTCTCATTGTTGAGTCCTGGTAATGGCTTCATTCCTCTCCTGCCCACTCCCCAAGGGACTACTTTTAAAGTAGAAACCATCTTCTACTTCAGAATTATAAAAAACCCAGAAGAGCTTCCCAAGCCCTGGTCACCCTTATCCAGAGGGAGCCATGTAAATCACCCCATGGTTTATACCCTGCTGGGAAGTGTATGCCCCACTTCTGTCCTGAAGGCCTCTTTGGCCATGGTGGCACAGCTTAGGGGATTCTGGACACAGGAAAGGAAAAGCTGATGAGCTGCTGTCCCTCCTATTGCTCTTTACAAAATAATAAATTCCCTTCAGGAACTCTGGGATAGCTGGGATATCCCCCACTTCACTACCGTCACACACTTTATTTAGTTTGTTCATAATTCATGTATTAAGTTTAACCTTTTTAAAAAAGTCTCTCGTGGCTCCAGATTCAAAACAATGCCTTGCCATGTTGTGGGTGGACATAGAGCTCCTTCTATAGAGCTGGAAATATTCGTTACCACAACAGGATCTGAGAATAATCCCGAGCTTGAGATACATGACTTTCTCCATGGAAATAATTTATTATTGCCAGAGGTCATGTGAAATTATTAATTTTTCTTTGAACCATGCTCTTCGTAAATGTTTTCTGGAGATACATGAATTGAAATAATGATGTTCTCGCTTGTGAAGAGTTCATGTCATTTTATGTGTTCTGACCCCTGAGGAAAAAACCTAATCAAGAGAAAAGAAAACACCAAATAGTGCTGAAGCCCTTTAAAGCTTTCCAGTGAGGATTAGAGTTCCCTTCTTGCCGTCTCCGATGTGCCTCGTGCTACGTGAGTGCCGTCATTCCCCGTATTACGCTCTAGGTCCTGGCCCACTGGAGATTGAAGTCAGGACTTTGTGCGTACTGAGCACGTGCTCTGCTGCTGAGCAAAACCCCATCCCTCACTCCTTGACTCTTTGTAAACAGTTGTCTACTAAAATTCCATGTGCATTTCATTTTGGCTATGAAAAATATTCTGATTGATGTAAGAATTGTAAAACCACAGTTTCCATTTAGAGCAATGTAGTTTTTCAATTTTTCTTTTTAAAAAAAATGTAGTTAGCACAGTGCTTACAGGGTCTCATTACACAGATCGGAGTCCTAGTGATCTTCCTGTTTTCAGCCTCCCAAGTGCTGGGATTACAGGCTGTACCACCAGGCCCAGTCTCATTCACTGTCTCAGCAGGCCCCAGGGGAAGGGCCAGCACAGCACACCAGGGTTTGAACCTGGTCCCTGTGTCTGCCTAAGCTGGTGCTTTAATCTGCTGAACTATCTGGCCAGCCCAGTAGAACAGTGTATTTGTAAACCAAAGAAGAATCTGTTGTACTATGTTTTTTGTTCTTGTTGTTGTTTTTTGTTTTTAATGTTGATATAGGGTCTCAGTACAAAGCTTGGATCCTCCTGTTTTCAGCCTCCCCAGCGGTGAGATTATAGGAGTGGACCACCACACCCATTTGGTGGCCAGTTCAGCACTGCCGGAGGGTGGGGGTGGGGGCGCTGACATGGTGTATGGTACTAGGATTGAACCCAAGGATCTGACCTTGCCTAAGCAGGTGCTTAGTCTGCTGAGCTGTCTCACCGGCCAGTAGTGGGGTGTTTGGACCATCTAACTTTGAAGGCTCTTCTGATAACTTTTAGAAGACAATGCCCGTGTGCTCAACTGAGAGGTAGATAGTTCATACCATGGCCATTAAAAAATAAGAAAGCAAAAGGGCGTCTCTCATACTCCTAACAGTTTTATAACCATAGCAAAAACCTGAAAGTAGCTGCAGCAGTGGCCGGGTTGGAAGAGTGATATTTGTCAGAAAAAAGTTCTTTGAGCATCTGAAGATTCTATCAATAGAGGCTATTATTCATCACTGTGTAATTGCTTATTTATTTATCTATTTATTTTTGGAACCAGGGATTGAACTCAGGCCCTTGCACTTGCCAGGCAAGTGCTTATTCTACTAAGCTGTCTCCCCAGCCCCTGGATAATTATTTATATTTTATGATTTCCAGGGTTCTTTTCACAGAAACCTCTAGTACTTGGGTTAGGGGTATACTTACTTTTCCAATTCCTCAACCAATCCAGGTTTTCCTTCTTTAACTACTTGCTGTCACCTCTTAAAAGGTCTGGGATTCTCCTTAGTTCCTAAGGTCTCTGGGGCTTCCTTAACTCTGTTCTTCGTCTCTCTGTTTTTCTTTGTACAGCTGTCTTTGTGTAAATAGTAAACTAGCACAGAGTGACACAGAGTGTCACAGGGTATGAAGAATAGTAAGGAGAGGTGGGTAAAGGAAATGACATTCCAGGTAAGTAAGTCTCCAGGGTCCTTGGAACTTCAGAAAGTATCAGCTGTATGAAACAGGGCAGTCTCACTACTTATGATCCCTTTCCTAATGGCTCTCTTGAGAAGATCCTGGGATAGCTCTCCTATATACTTCATCTGTACTAGTTGAGTTAGATTCCTATATAACTCCTCTTTCCACCTCTGAAGTTGACCCAAGACTTCACTAAGGATTTGATGATACAATTAGGGTAGAAAACAGAAATACCAGTAAACACTTAGACTTATCCCTACCCACCAAAGACAAAAGACAGAATGGATCACTCCATAACAAGAGGTTCTAAGAGACAGCAAACACAATTAAAATTGACTTGCCTCTGGGTAGCTCTCTGTATTGCAGTCAACACACCCTAATATATTAATATTGGTTACCAACCATAAATCATTTTATTGGATCTCCTGCTTCTCTTCCTAAAAACAGATTATGGTCAATAATACAAGTCTTTTGAACCAGAAGATCATAAGTTACACTGCTGCTGATTTCTAGTGTGTAAGGAGAGAATGGTGGAGAAGTGGGCTGCCCTCATTCTGCTGCGAAAACTCATACAGATGAAGAGGCTGGCGTGGAGTGGGTTGACGCCTTCTCTCGTTTAGTGGCTCCTTTTCCCTCACAATTTAGTGGGGAATCAGTGGCGTATTCTGTGTCACGCACATTTTTTCTCAGCTTCATCATTTTTTGAGTTGTACATGCTACTGTATAAATGCTATCTACTATCTGATATTAAAAGAAGATAAATTGTAACACAATTTCATATGAGGAATTCTAGTGATTGAAGTTGAAAACAGAGCTATATGTGACTTTAGAAAGAGTGCTCTATATCATATTTAAGAAAAGTGCACTAATTGTTCTCTTTATTTGTGTGTATATGCTTTAAATTTAGGAATAGAAGGACAGTCTGTTGAAATTTCCAATATTGTGGACATCCGAAATTTATATAACCGGGAGATTGCCATGAGAATTTCTTCTGAAATAAACAGCCAAAATAAATTTTACACTGACCTAAATGGGTACCAGGTAATTTTTTAAAAAATAATTGTTGGTGATATTGGTGTATAACTTTCGTATAAAATAATTGCCCAGTTAAATTTTGGATCATTTGATATGTAAGGTTGAAAATTGTTTCTAAGTAAAACTGAATTTTAGTAGAAAATTGTAGGTTTTTTATTCAATCAGATATCCAAAGTTAAAAACCAGTATTTGAGAGTCCATGTTTTTAGAACATCTAATTGCAAGAATTTATTTTTTCAGGGCTGGCCAGATAGCTCAGCGGAATAAAGTGCCTGCTTAGGCAAGACTCAGGGACGGGGCTTTGACCACTGGTGTGCCGTGCCGGGGAGCACTGAGAGGATCACAGGCCAGTGGTGGTGGCACTCACCTATGAACCCAGCACTTGGGAGGCTGAAAACAGGAGGATCACTACAAGTCCAATTTGTGTAGTGAGACCCTGTAGACCTTGTATTAAATACATAATAAATAAATAAATAAATAAAATTTATTTTTTCAAAGGGAGATTTAATGGGCATTATGCATGTCAAATATCTTGATGCTAACATTTCTCTTTAGATAGGTAGGTAGGTAGGTAGGTAGATAGATAGATAGATAGATAGATAGCAGACAGACCAGTTTATCTACTAGAAAGAAAAATAATCAGGGATTGGTGGGTATCTTTTATTCATTCTAAAAAATTGTTTTATGCATTTTATTCATATATGTTTCAATGTATCATCTAATAGTGAACTCTTTAAGTTTTAGGAAAATTGTATTCCTCCCTTCATTAATATGTACAAATGTATATGTACATTCATAAATACATATACATGTATGTATGCATATAACAAACATAATTTAGAAATGTGAGCAGACATGTATAATCAAAATAAAATACTGTGAAATAGAAAAGCAATTATATAATTTTTTAAGGTTTTTCAATTCTCTTTAATAGAATTTGATAGAAATGTTGATTGTTAACTTAATCTCTGTGTTCTAAGTGTGTGTGGCAACGTATCTTTGGAATACTACTATTATGAACACAAGCATATTTTTGAAACATTAGCACTTTAGAAGTTTTTTGCTATGAATAGAAATAATTTCATAGCATATGCTTTTTACTTTGTCTGATTTTCAACTGGGGATAAGTGGAAAGAGTTGTGATAATTTTCTCTCTTTTTATGATTTCCTCCAAAAGTTAAATTTAAACCTTTTCTAAAATACAGAAATTACAACACATATTCTGATTAACATGTTACTTCTGTTACAGCTCTTTAGTTTCCAAATGAAATCCTGACTTTGTGGTGATTCATTTTCCTTGTATACAAAAGAAAATGTTTTCTTAAGCTCTCACAGAAGCAATTATTTATAGTGTGGGCATGTACATGAATGAGAAAACTCAGTATAAATGAATAACTAAAAATGTGAATTTTCAAGGACCAAACTTGAATAAAAAGTAAACCACTATTTTTAGGTCTATAACCGAAATACTTCTTATAATAAGCCAATTTTTAAGCTTGGGTTAAAACTAGAAATCTAACAGGTTGGGGGAGGGGAGCAACAGCAAAGTTGTAGTTTTTAGCATCTTTTCTATAAGCTTAATGATATTAATTAACTGGAGTGGGAAGGTTCGCAGTGGGAAGGAGAAGTGGGAAATTATTGCAGAGTTTCTAAGAGAACATCCTTCCTGGCCTCTCAGTAGCCTTGGTGGTTGCCCACAGTCTGGCATTTCTTAGTTGCCGTTCCTTGCAGTTTCGTCCTATGTGGTGGCATGGTTCTTCCTATGTTCCTGTATCTCCCTGTGTCCAAATTTCTCTCTGCTTATAAGCACAGCAAGCATTGGGAAGGGCTAACCCTTCATGGCCTTGTCTGTCTCTGCAGAGACTGTGTTGAAGGCTAAGATCATGTTCACTGCTATGGGTAGAGAGAAATTCAGGGGGAAGACACATTGTTCAGCTCAGGATAATAAGTGAACTGAGGGGCACCTTGCAGAGTGGTTGAGAATATTGAAGGTCGGTTGTTCTAGTAACTGTTGCTCAGTTATGTATTAACTATTTTGCTAACTTAAGTCTCACAGATGATAAGGTCCTGAGGTTAGAGTGAGTCACTGTGACCCAGACTGACTCTAGGGTGCTGATAGTTTCTCAGTACCCCAAAGATAAAGTTCTGTTTTGTGGACTTTAGATACTCGGATATGAGAAATTAAACTATAGAAATACCTGCGCTGAAACTGAGCAAGAAGAACAAACGTCGGTTTTTAAATATAAATATTCATTTGATTATAGTGTAATAATGTTGAAGGATTTGGTGGGGAGGCCTGAGATATTTATTAAAACTGATTCAAGAATAATAAGAGGTATTTCTTGAAAGTAGATAGCTATTGTGCTTAGCATTCATTACAAAAGCAGTATGTTAGATTTAGATGAGAAATGAATACTTAATACCTTTATAATTTGTTTTATGCAAATACAGGAAGCTAGAAGACTTTTGTTAGGAATTTATAATTCTGAATTTAAATAAAAATGCGTATTTTAAAAATGTGGACGAGTCCTACCTTTCTCCCTTAAATATTTTTTTTCTGCAAGCCATGTGATTTTTCATCATACTATTTTAAGGAACAGTTTAATTAATTTATTTATTTATTGCTTGAACAAGAAAGCAAACTGTCTTCTCTCTTTGGAAGGAAAGTCAGTGTATATACCAACTTGTGAGCAGATACGTAAATACTTCATCTTTCAAAAGAGAATTGTTGGGTTTTACAGATCCAACCTAGAGTCACGATGAACAAGCTGCCTCTTCAAGCCAACGTCTACCCCATGACCACGATGGCTTATGTCCAGGATGCTGAGCGCCGCCTGACGCTGCTCTCTGCTCAGTCTTTAGGGGTTTCGAGTTTGATAAGTGGTACGTGTTGCTGCAGTTCTTTTCTTGCTCTGGAAGGTTGCACTTCTAAGTGTAGAATTTTTCTGCAGCCAAATGTATTAATTATCCTCTCCAGTTATAACCTGCCTGTCTTCTCTCCAGCTTTTTTTCTTTTGAGAATGAAACTATTAATTAATTTTGGGTTTTGTGACAACAGCATGGTATGATGAGTTCCCTCGGTTGTCAAGCGAAGCACAGGGGACCCAGACCTCGATGTCACAATCGTTTTTTAAAGATAGCTTTTTTTTGTCCTGGTCGCTTGTGTTTGCAGAGATCTCTGACATCACTGACTGCAAAAGAGACTCTGAAAGCTTAGACAAGTTGCTTAAGTTCTCAATGACGTCAAGTGATAGATTGAACTTAGTTCTTTTCTGCAGTATGTTCATTTTCTCTTACTGCCTCTGCAAATAAGTAGAGATGCTTTAGATTCAGAAATAAAGAGATACAGCCTCAGGAATGCAAAAGGAGAAAGCGATTCAGAAAAAAAGCAAGTAGACAATAGGCACTGATTAAGTTTTGTTAAATTTTCTGTTGAGATACTTTGATCCTTTTTTTGCATGTTTTATTTCCTCCTTTGGAGACAGGGTCTTGCTATGCAGCTTAGCCTGGCCTTCAGCTCATTTTGTAGCTCAGGCTGGTCTTGCACGTGCAATGATCCTCCTACCTCAGCCTCAGAAGTGCAGGGATTACAGACATGTGCCACCACACCCAGCTTCTACATAGTTTTGATAGCCATGTATTTCATTAATTTCATACTTTGTAGGAGTTGCCAGAATAAGTGTCTGAAGGAGCCGGCCAAATAATGAGCCCGCATGCTTTGCGTGTTGTCAGAGGCCCACTTTCTATGTCAGGTGTCCCATGTATTCTATGCTTTCATACACAAAGAAATTACTGCTTTTCATTTTTTTTTATGGCCTTCATTAAAGAAAATCATATGAATTTATACAGTAAAGAATTGAATACACTTATGGAGATTAATGATTTTACATCATGGGCAGATGAGGAATAGTGGGCACTTGGGCGGAGAGTGCGCTCCCCCTGTACTATCTAGAGAACCCCTTGTGGTTGGGTTTCCAGATTGACCGCCTTAAGCAGAGGTGAAATTTAAAGCAAGAAATCATGTCTTATATTTAAGTAACCCATACTTAATATCTGTATTAAATAATATTGGTATTTGGGGGGGGTTTTGCATGTTTATCAGGTCGCATTGAAGTCATCATGGATAGAAGACTCATGCAAGATGATAATCGTGGCCTTGGACAAGGTGTCCATGATAACAAGATTACAGCTAATTTATTCCGAATACTGCTAGAAAGAAGAAGTGTCATGGATATGGTAGGAAAAAACAACTACCCTAACAAGAACTACCGTATTCTGATGTTGGTTGATCTTTGTCCCACCAAATCTGAAATGATGACCTTTCACGTTTTTCATTTCTCACAATTTCCAGTGTACAGATGTCTTTGTAACAGGCTACACTCACATTCATCGAAGTTAAGTTACTAACATTGTGTAAGATTTTCATTTACAGTTCATTTTGTTTTGCTTGCAGTACTGGAGATTAAACGTAGAGCCTTTGCATTAAGTTATGTCCCAAGCCCATATTTTTATTGTGACATAGGGTCTCGCTCATTAACTTCATCTTTTTATCTTCCTTCCTCAGTTTCTTAGAGTGCTAGAATTAGAATTTGTACCACCATGCCTGGCTTACATCATTTTAGTTTTTTATTAATACTTACTATGGAGAAAAAAAAATATCAAAGATGTAGTTTGGGTGAAATTTCCTGGGATTATTCTGAAAGAAATTAAAATGAGACAAATGGCCTGAATTAAGATTAAGAAATAGAGCTTACTCCCATTTTAAGAGGTTGCTTTGGTTTGGTAGAATTTATTCAAAACCTTGGTGGTCTTGTTCTGGTGTTAGATGTATCATTTGAAGTGGATCTGTCCATCCTTTCTTCATCAGTTTTTATTCTTCTAAGCAAAAATCTAGCATTCTGTGTTAAACAGTCTGACAGTAGCCATGCTGGCCCCACGCCACCTGCCAGTAGTGACTCGGGTGACCACAGAGTGACCCTAGAGTTCTCTCTAGGTTACCGCTTCTGCACCTCAGGTAGTCCTGAACTCTGTGCATTTTCTTTCCTGACTGACCATTTCCAGTCTTTACTCTTCAGCCCGCTGCTGCTCTTTCTGTCTGCGAGGCAGAACAGCTCTGGACAGAGCTCTGTGGGGAAGGTGTCCTTTGCCTTTTTGCTTCTGGTACCTGGAGGCCTCCTCGCATCTGTGGCCAGTCCCCGAGCCCGCCTGTGCTCCATGCCCCGTGCCCCATGCCCCTTCGCCATCCTCAGGATCCTTGCACTGCTCTGCCCAGCCTCTCTCCTCTCTCCCCTCCCTCTCACAACCAGCACTTCCCTAGAAGATCCTTCCAACTGGCTTTCAAGCAATCCTTGTTTATTATTTAAAGATAAAAATAGGAAACAGCAGGCACTCGGACTCGCTCACATGTCCCTTGGGCTGCCGCCCTGCCCTGCACAGCTGAGCCAGTGTTCCCGGGCTGAGTTCACTTCATCCCTTCCTCTCACTCACTTTATCTCAGTCTGGGCTTTGCCTGCTGTTGTGCACTGCAGGCTCTTGCCAGTGTCCCAGAATTCCGTGCATATGTTTTTGTCATCCTCTTACTTCACTTTTCGGCCGCATTTGACACTGACCCTTGTTGAAAACTCTGCCTGACCAGGGCCCAGGGCTTCCACTTACTTAGTTTTCCTCCTATGTCTTGGACAGTTCTTTACCTCTCAGATAGTTCTTTACCCAACTAGTCAATACTGGGGTTTATTTGTTTTTGATTTTCTAAAAACAAAATCTAGCCTCGTGGCCCCTGTTGAGCTCCTCTGGCATCTCTCATTGTCATCGGCAGACAACCCTGTCCTTCCTGTGCCTGCAGAGCTCCTTGTCCCTTGAGCTCTGCTTGTGTCCTGGAGGCCTCCCACCTGGTCTGCTTTAGGCGTCCTGGCTGGCTGGGAGCTCCCACTCCCTCCCAAGTCCTCGTCTCCTGGGGCACCTCTGCACATCCCCTTCCTCTCCTCCCACTTAGCGCTTAGCCAGCTCCTAGGAGTGGTTCACGTCAAAACCCAAACTAACTGCTTCTTGGCCACACACACCTTCTCCCGTTTCCTATGTCTCTGCTAAGCCGTGAGCTTCTCCTTCATGTGTGTGTGATTATTCGATCACTCCATAACTCCACGAGAGTGGGGGCCAGGTAATTTTTACTTGTAAGATTAGTCCTATCAATGGAAGCACCCACTCTGTATCCAGTGGCTATAGAATGCGCAGCTGAATGAGTTTTTACAGCTCCTCATGCCACCGTAGCCTGATTTCTGCTTGTTGCCACTTCATCCTGGGAACATTCTGTTCTTCATGCAAGATGCCAAGGATATGTCCAGTTCCTTGTGGGTGGCCACAGGGGAGCCCCTGGCTGTGGTAGGGGTGCTGTGAATACAATACTAGTTGATTCAGTGAAACAGAAGCAGCTAATTCATAGCACATAAGTCTTCCGGCATTTAGAATCTTGTAGAGAACATGATTAATACCCATTTTAGATGTCAAGATTTGTACCAGTTCTTGAGACTTCTAGTCTAAATCAATTACTGACAAAACAGCTTAGTTTTAAGAGCTAACACTGCAGAGGAGAGCAATTGAGTGTTGGCAGCTCTTGTCTTTCTCCTCCTGAAAATGTTTCTGGCGTGTATGTTTTCCTCTTTATATTGACACTCATCTATAAAACTTGTTAACAATAGCAATAAAAATTTTCAAGTCAGTTCTGTAAATGTCTTCACTTAGACATTAAATAATGTCTTGATTTCCCTTCAAAATTCTTGGGATAGTAATTGATATAAATTTGATCCCATGTTTTTATAATCTAATGTTGTTTCAGTTTATCTTTTACTTAACTATAGATTCCAGAATTTAAATCAGTAGCTCCTTTTAAATAAAAAATGGACTGGAGAAGAGAAAATATATTTTAATTGCTGTTGAAATTTGTTAAAAACAGTTGATTTGAAAATATTATGTATCATGTCACTTAAATTGTCTAGAGAATGGTTTCAGTTTCAATTCAGACTGTAATATCTAAAGTATGGATGATGGAAAGTGAAGTGGGGTCTCTCTCAGTAAGGTATGGTTTTAATGGGAAGCTTGAGCCTGCGGCTGCCTCTGTGGAGTTACCCCAGAATGACTGAAGGGAGCGAGTCTTCTCCTCAGAGCATTCTGCAGAAAAGCATTGAGAACAAAGGCTTGGAGTGGTGGTCACCGGGGTGTGTCGTCCAGTGGAGAACCGCAGCTGCATAGGCTGACAGTCATCACTACTCAGGATCGACGGGTCTCAGAACAGTCTCTGGAAGCGACCCCTTCCAAATTCCATTCTGTGACTTGTACTTGCCATCCCTTTCTTACTGGGGGTTACTGGAATAGAAAAGGCAGCAGTGAGGATTTGGGAGCCCTAAAAGTATTCATTTGTTACAGTGTATCATTTTTACCTCTGTATCCCTGTTCCTGACATATAAGGAGACAATATAGAGAGAAATCCTATTAAAAACTCAATGCAGAAAGGGTGCAGGCAAGTGATGGCGTAGATCCATCAGCCAGGTTTACAGTAAGTAATGTCGAGGACATGTAGCACATTAGGACCAGCACCTTGGCTCTAGCTCATGTCATCTTTTCTTTCTTTTAAACCTGTCTGTCTGTCTGTCTCTGTCTGTCTGTCTGTCTGTCTGTCTGTCTGTCTGTCTATCTATCTATCTATCTATCTGTCTATCTGGTGCAGGATCTCACTACACAGCTCAAATTCGTAGTGATCCTCCTGTGTCAGACCACCAGGGCTGGGATTACAGGCATGGGCCGAGTCCTAGCTCGTGTTTTCGACATGGGAATGCTGACCCACTGTGACTCAGTTCCAGTTTCTAAAAAAACCCAAAAATATTTTTTATTTTTTTTTATTTTTTGGCAGAACTGGGGATTGAACTCAGGCCCTTGCACTTGCCAG
>NDGM011036016.1:0-14464 GCA_002564305.1 Octomys mimax
CTTTGCTAAGCTTGTTCTAAGTAGGTGCTTTAGACCACTGAGCCATCTCACCAGCCCATCAAACTCTGGCTTTCTTCCAGTGTAGTCTCCCAAGAAAGAGAGCCTTAATATCCTCTCCTGTGTCCTAGGAGTTTGAGCTGACAAGACTGCTAGCCCACTGCACCCCTACCAGCTCCAGAGGCTGCCTAATACAGCCCCCAATTTCCTCTAAGGGAGAGCCAAAGGCTGCAGGAGAGGACGACTTAGCCAAGGTCACATGAGAAGTTAGCATCGTTCCTTTGGTTCACAGATAAGACACTACTTAGCAGGTCTGCTTAGGAGGAGCAGCAAGTAGCCAGAGTTCTTAGGAGATAGGAATTATAGCAAGAGTTGGCAGCAAGATAGCAGAAAGAACTTTCAAAAGACAAAGAATGGGAATCATTGCCATACTGTTCCCATGTCACGAAGAATGAAAACTGTGTGGCCTCCCTGGAAGTTTGGTTTTTGTTTCAGTGGACAGCTTGCTTTCTCTGACCCCTGGAAGAGGTGTTCTTAACGTGTCTAAAAGAGCGAGGTGGCCACCCTAGAAACCACTCTCAGAGCTGTTTTGTCACTATTGTTTTTCCATTTATGCTTTTCCATGTTCCTGTAGCTAGTAGTGGGAGAGGAGGCTGGGTCCAGATGAGCTCCTTTCTTTGGAGCATCAGGAGAGGTTGTGAGTTTGGCTCTTGAGTATGAAGGGAAGCCACGAGAGGATGGGATTTGATTCAACTTCAGAAGGTGAATGCAAGGGTCGCACATGTAGAGAGAGGTTAGCATAGGGGCCAGAATGGAGGCAAGGGACCAGGAGGCAGGAAACCAGAACACTGCAGAAATGAGGGTTCCTGAATGAGCCTCTGCCTGAGTCATCTCCCCAGGATTAGCGCCCTCTCCAGAGAGGCAGACACATCCATCATGTTGCATCTTCTCCTGGGGGTATCCAGGGAAGCCCATCAGAGGGAGCCATAGATTTATGAACTCCCTATGGTGGCTCAGGGTCCAACTCTGATTCTCTTAATGCCTACTGAGTCTTTGTTTAGTCATTTGCTTTCTCACCATTTTGCCTTTTCTGGGGAAGATGCCTTTCCTTGCCTCCAAGAAATGAGTGTGTAGTGTGACAGCCTTTGTGGAAGAACCACGGGGGGAAGCCTTGTGGGCTTGCTCCTGCTCCGGGCACTCCGGAGTCCCACCTTATCTCGCTTCTCAGGGCTGGTCAGGAAGAGTTTGGAAAGCTGAGTCGTGGTTTCCTCTTTTGGACCAGCCCTAGTGAATGCTGTCAGGAAGTGATAATATCATTGCAGTAAAGCAGACTTGTTTTAAGGAGAACAAAAAGGGCAGGGGGGAGCAAGGGAAAGGGAAAGCAAGTGTGGCGGGAAGGAGACAACTATTCTTTTCTCTAGCTCAGTCACCCCTAAAGAATGCTGCTGTGTCTGCCTGGCCCGTGCAGAAGCAGCAGGTTTCAGAATGTCCACATCAACAGAGAAAGCAGTTTGGACATTCCATGGGGTGCGGGGCTCTGCCCAGCTGTCCCTGGAAGCCTTACTTTAGGTAGCAGGGAAGAGCACCTGCTGCTTTCTCCTTTTGGCTGACAAATGAAAACTGTTGGGCACTGGAAACAGGGACCTGAGCCTAGGACCCTGAGCCTAGGACCCTAATGAGAGCAGAGGGAGGACTGGGCTGTAAGAGTGGTGTGCCTGCTGAGCAGATGGACTCAGGAGTGGAGTGTTTCTACGGGCCTCAAAAACTTGAAAACTTTATGAAATGGAAGCAGTTGTGACAATGGAGTAACAAGACCTTAAAAAGCTCTTTAACTTCCCATGCCTCTCTCTTTGCTCCTTTCTGCAACACAGAACCTGGAGGGTGATGTTGCCCCTGTGCTGTGAAGTAGTAGAATATTGTCCCTTGAACTCTACAGCATGCCAAGCCAAAGGCAGACTGCATACTTTACACTTTGAGTGTGCCCAGGTCCCTCCCGGGAGAGCTGGCATGACCTTTATTAGGGGAGTGCTTGCTGTGTCCACACCAGCACTTACCTGTGAGGTGGGAGACCCTTTTGATATATAGCGGAGGAATAGGCATGAAGCTGGAGCTGGGATTTGAACCCTTAGGTATCACACTCTTTCCTGACATCCATCTTACTGCTATTAGCTTAACCAGAGTCCTCTAAGGATGTTTTGCAAGTTAAAAGATGGGAACCAAGGCCTGGAGGGAGAGAGGGAAAGAGAGGGAAGAAAAGGAGAGAAGGAGGGAGGGAGAAAGGAGAAAACTTGAGCATGCTACTTCAGTGGACCTGCAACTAAGGATTTGTAAGAGATAAGGTAGCTAATGGGCCCAGCCACCCAATTGCTCTGGAGCCTTGGAAGACTGTTGGTTTAGTTAGCTTCTAGAACCAAAAAGAAACTTCTCTTGATTTGAAAGCACAAAGATGCATTTTTTAAAAATGCCTTAGTGAGCAGTAGTCCTTGTGAGACCTAGGATGGCACAGGTGATCCCCAAGGCCTTAGCCCTAGTGAGGCAGGGCATGANTCCCCTCCAGCCCTGCTCCAGCCCCAGAGTCCCAGAGAGCCTTGGGAAGATACCATGAGGGAAGGGGACCTTCCCATTGGTCACTATCTAACACTGGAATTGGCAGTTTCTTAATATTAACCGTGGGGGTCTGTGAGCTCTCTGAGTGTTTGTCTTCTATTCACCAGGATCCTGCAGGCCCAGGTACCTCCTGTGTTCCTCCAGCAGCAGCAGCAGCAGTACCAGTACCTGCAGCAGCCCCAGGAGCACGCTGTGCCCCCACACCCAGCTGTTCTCAGTCATGGCCCTCTGGGAGTGGAGGGACCAGCAAGTGCCCAGGCCTTCTCTGCCACTGTGGGGAGTGCCCAGCTGACCCAGATGGAGACTGTGTTGAGAGACAATGCCAGGCTGCAGAGGGACAACGAGAGGCTGCAGAGGGAGCTGGAGAGCTCGGCAGAAAAGGGGAGCCGCATTGAAAAGGTAGGCTTGCTGGGGTCTCAGACCAGGTGACAGAGGCAGGAAGACAGAGGAGTGGAGGCAGAGGGGCAGAGAGCTGGCATGTGACAGGATTTCTGTCTTGCTGGCCCTCACCCGCCTGCACTCCTTACACACCTCCGCAGCTGACTCCAGACAGCTGGGGAACAGCCGAGAGGCCGCCAGAGCTGGCCCTGAGCATGAGCAGTTGCTGGCCAGTGGCAGTTAGAAAGAGCTCATTCACCAGCTCTCTGCTCACTCACACCCTGGCCTGCACACAACCCCTCCCCTGGACACCTCCCACAGAGAGCTCTTTGTGTCCCCTACACAACAGCCAGTCTGTTTCAGGCCAAAGAGAAAGTCCCTCCTCTTGTTTAAAAAAAAAAAGTGACTTGTTGGCATGGCAAGCTAGCTAGGAGCACGTGCAGGACCTGCAGCAGCCAAGTGGGAGGGGTGGCTGGGGCCAGGGTGGCCCTCCCCATGGACAGGGGCAGAGCAGGAAGCAAGAGACTCCAGACAGAGCAGCTCAGGTCCTGTGCCCCCTTCTCTAGTGAAGCTGAGCTGAGGTTCACCCGTAGCCGATAGCTTCAGGCTTGCCTGTTGTGTTGAGTACGGCCCAGACCACCCAGGCCCTCTTGTGCTCAGATTTCTCCGCAGACACCAGCCAAAAGTAAAATGCGACTTTCTGGAAAATGGCCACAGAAAGGCTGTATTTAGTTGCCCTGGAGGCAGTCCCTTGCTGAGTTCCTGGCCAGGTTATGGGCAGCATCTGGTCGTTCTGGCGACAGATGGGTCCTTTGGTGCTGGTCGCGAAACCCAGCTCTCCAGGAGGCTTCGGGCTTCTGACCATCCCACTACAGCCACTTGGGTCTTCTGCTCCCCTTTCTCACTCTTCTCTCCCTTTTTCAGTGTCTAGTGTCAGATCTGCCTGGGATCAGTCCCTGGACGCCCCGTCCTTCCTTCAACTCTGCTTGTGTCTCTTGCAGCTGGAGAGTGAAATCCAGCGGCTCTCTGAAGCCCACGAGAGCCTGACAAGAGCTTCTTCCAAGCGTGAGGCCCTGGAGAAGACCATGCGGAACAAGATGGATAGTGAGATGAGGCGGTTGCAGGACTTCAACCGCGATCTCAGAGGTGAAAACCGGGCACACGGTGGGAGGGCCGGAGAGCATGCTGTGCTAGGGGAGAATCCCAAATCTCTGTTCTCCACAAACATAAGTGCAAACTGACTCCGAGGCCAGGCTGACTCTTTGTGGGGCACCCTGGAAGATGCTTGTCTCTGTTCTGGACCATGTACATGGAGTCCCCAACGTGCAGTCCCAATATGGTGTTTCCTGCCTGGGCGCCTGAGCTGAGGCTTCCTACGAGCCTACCTCCAGCTTGGAGGAAGCAGCCTCATCAATAGGACCCCAGAGAACTCTCCAGACCCTAAAACATCTGCGCTTCATTTGTAACAGAGAGATTGGACTCCGCAAATCGACGCCTGGCAAGCAAGACACAGGAGGCCCAGGCAGGCAGTCAAGACATGGTGGCCAAGTTGCTTGCTCAGAGTGAGTAGGGGTCCTGCTAAAAAGCCTTGTCAGCTGTGTGTAGATGATGAGACCACAGTGGCCCTGTGGGATGGTGGCCTGGCCCTCTCCCTTGGAAAGCAGTAGCTACTTTATGCCCAGTACCAGAATAGACCTCGGGAGAGGGTTGGCTTCCAAAGAGGAACAAGACCTGGTTCTATATTTATTGGAAAGAGCAGTTGATGTATGTGGGAAAGCTGGGGGGCAGTGACTGGCGGAGCTGTGACACTGACCATCAGTGCAGGGTTGTCTGCCACAGAGGCGCACGGGGTGGGGGGATCCGTGGCAACCACGAGAATGAAGAGTCAGAGTTTTCTGGGGAGTCCAAGCAGGAGAAAGCCTGGAGATGGGAATGTGGGAAGCTGAGAAGCCTGGTGGAGTCGGGCCATGGCAGGGTTGCCAGCGACTTGGGGCAAGAGCAACGAGGGGTTCAGGAGGTTTTGCTCTAAAGGGGGATGTGCAGTCATCCTTGAAGGGTAGATGAGTTACTCCTCTGCCCCTCGTCATTTGTTCATTAGAACTGGGCTAAGCGCCTGGCAGGTATTTTAACGAAGGGAGAAAATGGGCCCAGGAAATGGGAAGGTGAAGAATGTGGGAATGAGATCAAGAGTGTTCATGGTCCCAGACATTAGTAACGAGGAGGTCCCTGGTGGGCTGGGAGACCTGGGGGCCTGCAGGGATGGAGATGCACTTAGATGGCTCCAGTGGGGGGGTGCATGGAGCAGCTGGAGGCACAGAGGGAACCCTGAGAGCAACAGGAAGAAGCTCAAAGCCCCACAGGGATCAGAATGGTTGGTTTCTGGTTAAGGTGTCTTCCAAAGGAACCCATCAGAAACCTACTGTCAGCGATAATGAGTGCCCAGAAGCACCATGAGTCTGGCTGGCTGCACCCCTACTTCCTTCCAGGAGGACTCAGAGCCCTGGCCCATGACCCTCCCTCAGTACCTGCTGGGGTTGGGAGTGGAGAAACAAAGGCCAAGGGAACTGAGAAGGTTGGCAGGAGGTAGCCAGCCTGTACTAGACAGGCTGAGCGAGGTGCCCCCCCCCAAAAAAAGGGGCGGGGGCAGTTCAGCTCTGGCAGTTACCTTGGGAATCTGGAGAGCTAGAGCTGGGAGGCGAGGCAAATGGGGGGGGTGCACTTGAGGGGCGCTTTTAGGGCCTGACTCTGCCAAAGAAAGGAAGTTGGGGGACGGTTTCTGGAAGCCTGCGAAGGGGAGGGCCGGGAGAGGCTGGCCGGGCGGCGTTTCCGCTCCCTGGGGAGCGAACGAGCGCCAGGCTGTTCTTGGCTTCTCGCTGGGGCCATTAATCTCGCAGGCAGCCGCGGGTGACCTGGATGCCTAGCATTCCTGAGCCGCCCGGCTGTTCCGCTCGCGGCCCGCCCCCCGCCGCTCCGCCCCCAAGCACTGAGCCTGGCGCCCTTCGGCCCGCCGGACCCTGAGAGGAGGCAGGGCTAGCGCTCAGGCAGACGGGGCCGGAGTGGGGTGACTCGTAGCTCTAGGCTCACAAGCATCTCCCAGTCCCTTGGATAGAGTGCGTTTCTCAAAGCCCTTTACACGCGCTCCTGGCAGCAGGACCACGGCTTCGTTAGGTCCTCGTGGGCCCCAAGGTCCAGCTGCCACCTCTCACCGAGGCACCTTAGAGGCTGTGCCAAGCTGCAGGAAGTTTCTGCAAGCAAAAGGCTGGGTGCTCCGGCTCTGCTATGCCAAGGGCTGTGGGAGCCTCAGCAGTTCTCAGGGAGGATGTCTGCTTGACCTTTTTTGTTCACGGTGTCAGGCAGCACTCGTGCAGAGTGTGGTATCTGGGAGTCTGAAGCCTCCTCTGCTTCCTTGTCTTCTCTTCCGGAGCCTCAGGCTCCAGGGTGGTAGGACACGACGATGTTCTACCTCCCGGTCAGGCTGAGCTTGGATTCTAACCTGTGGGGACACTACCTATGAATCCAAACCTGCCTGCTCTCTCCCATCCCCCACTGGCTGAATGTTAAAGCAGCCAATTTGTGAAGAGCTCCATGCCTTTACCACTATCCTTCCACATCGATTCCCTCCCTGCCAAAGAATGAAGCCAGCCAGCCTCCAGAATTCTAAGCCAGGGTTACCTCGGGGTCCTCCCTTTCCTGACCTGAGGCAGTGAATGTCCTCTGTGTGTGCTAAGGGTACTGTTCAGCACCACAGGTTCACACATGGCTCAAAGATTAAAATAAATAGCATCCAGTTTCTCCATCTTGCCGCTTATAGCCAGTGGCTATAAGCTTGGATGGCACAGTATAGAATAATTCCACTGTAACAGAAAAGTAGACTAGATATGAGTGCTGCTCCAGAGTTGAGTTTGTTAGGTTAACCTCACGGCCTGTTCCTTTCCTTCTCTCCAGCTCAGTAGCCAGCTACTCCAGTATGAGACTTGCAAGAGCCAGGGAGACAGCTCAGTAGAATAAGCGTGTGCCTGGCAAGCACAAGGGCCTGAGTTCAACCCCTGGTACAGCAAAACAAAAAACAACAGTGTGAGACTTGAAGACGGCAGGGCACCGAGGTGAATTTAGCCTAGAACTTGGCATGAAGATCCTGTGATTTTTCCAAGGTCTTGTTTAGCCCAGCTATTTGGAAAGGGTCTCCAAGCCCTAAGCAGAGTGCCCCTGGTGATTTATTTTTGAGACAAAGTCTTGATAATACAGTTCAGGGTAACCCTAAACTTACTATGTGGCTCACACTGGCCTCAAACTTGCCAAGATCCTCCTGCCTCAGCCTGCTGAATGCTGGGATTACAGACAGGTGCCACCAGGCCCAGCTTACCACCGGGCAGCTAACAAGGTGATTTAAAAGTCAGCATAGCTGGAATCTCAGGCACAAGTCTTTGGAACAGAGTCATTTTTGCTGTGCTGCAGAGTGCATTCCTTTAGGAATTCGGTCACCTACATCTAAATTCCCAGACCCTGAACTTATGGGAATCACAGTCCTCCTTGACTAATCTCAGGGAGCATCTCTAGTCATCTGAGCTTGAGGGAACAGTGGCCATAAGTGGAGATGGTAACATCTGGGACAATTAGAAGTGTCCCAGCAGAGATGGTGTGGCATACTTGTTACCTCAAAGGTGCTGTTGCCTTCCCATTTCCTCCTGTCTTGTGAAAGAGGGATGATCACCATAACTAATTCCTAGGTTTTTAGAGAGTGGAGAAGGTGTCACCACACAGCCTTAACAGGCAGTGGAGCTAGTCAGGGTGGTCACCATCACTGACTGGGCCCCTCCTGCCTGCAGGCTATGAGCAGCAGCAGGAGCAGGAGAAGCTGGAGCGCGAGATGGCCCTGCTGCGCGGTGCTATTGAGGACCAGCGACGACGGGCCGAGCTGCTGGAGCAGGCGCTGGGCAATGCACAGGGCCGCGCAGCACGAGCAGAGGAGGAGCTACGCAAGAAACAGGCCTACGTGGAGAAGGTAGAGCGGCTGCAGCAAGCACTTGGGCAGCTGCAGGCCGCTTGCGAGAAGCGAGAGCAGCTGGAGCTACGTCTTCGCACACGCCTGGAGCAGGAACTAAAGGCCCTGCGTGCACAGCAGGTGAGCTGGCAGGCCTGTGAGGGAGGTAGAGCTGGAGCAGCCAGCATCAGAGGGCCAGGTCTGAGCCCTGGGAGCCCCTGCTGAGACCTAGGTGCAGCACCCCCTGCCCCCGGGAAGCCAGGGCAGTTGATCTGTGTCCCATCTTTGCTGCACGCTTCTGTTCACCCACTTGTCACAGCAGAGACTCTGCCGCTTGGCCTAGATGTAGGCTTTGGGAGTCTCCTGTCCTCAGCATCCTTGATATGTAGAGAGAGTAAGCTGCTATTAACTGTAGAAGACTGGCCACCTCTCCTCTAGCTGCCCAAGACAGGAAGTTGGTCCTGAGTCTCTCTCCTTGGGCTTCTGTGTGAGTGTCTCTCAGTGTTTACAAACCAGATAGTTCTGTCTCCACTTCCGTCCCTACCCTTCTCACTGAGGTAATTATCAATAGCACTCCTGTTCCAGTCCAGAGAATTTATTATATGGTCTCCTGTGTCCATGAAGACCATGGCCACCACACTCTGACACCCACCTTGACGTAATGCTCCTTGCTCTGCAGAGACAGGTGGGCACCCCCGGAGGTTGCAGCAGCCATGGTGGGTCCCCAGAGCTCAGTGCCCTGCGACTATCAGAACAACTTCGGGAGAAGGAGGAGCAGATCCTGGCCCTGGAGGCTGACATGACTAAGTGGGAGCAGAAATACTTGGAGGAGCGTGCCATGAGACAGTTCGCCATGGACGCAGCCGCCACAGCAGCTGCCCAGCGTGACACCACTCTCATCCGACACTCCCCGCAGCCCTCGCCCAGCAGCAGCTTCAATGAGGGACTACTCACCAGCGGACACAGGCATCAGGAGATGGAAAGCAGGTTCGGCGCTGCACATAAGATATGGTGTCGTCTCTGCTCTGTCCTTGATTCGTAGTCCCCACTGAGCTCAGCAATCCCTCTGCTTTTTAGGTGACCCTGCATGTTGAGCACTCCAAGAATTACAAGCACAGACTCTGTGCAGATAATGGGGCATCCAGGCACTGCAACCCTTCCCTAGTGTAGCCCTCCAGCATGAGGGTCGTATCCCTGCTGTCTATCATCAGCGAGTTTAGGCCCTGCCCCTGCTGGCCCACTCAGGCAATGTGAGGAGGGCCCAGCGCCTCAGGTGACCTGGCTCTGGGAGCATCAGCTCCACTCCTGGTCTGCATTGCAATGGCAAGGAGGATGCACCTGGCATTAGGGAGGGGTGGCAACTTGCACAAGATGGGGGAGTGGAGGCACTGGTTCTGTGAGTCTGAGCATGTGGACATGGTCTCCCTTCTCAGGCTAAAGGTGCTCCATGCCCAGATCCTGGAGAAGGATGCAGTGATCAAGGTCCTTCAGCAGCGCTCCAGGAAGGACCCTGGAAAGGCTGCCCAGAGCTCCCTGCGACCAGCCAAGTCAGTGCCATCCATCTTCCCAGCTGCGTCAGCAGGGACCCACGGCTGGCAAGGACTCTCATCAAGTGAGCCCCAGGCAGATGCTTCTGCCCGGCTGACAATGGGTAAGAAGAGGCTGGTAGTGTGGAGAGACAGGAGTTGCTCTTGGGCAGGGGCACAGGTTCCCAGTCTCCCTACTCCCAGAACCAAGGCGCCTAGGATCCAGAACTTCCTGACTCCTTGGCAGACCATCTTATGCTTGGGCTCAGCAGCCCTACAGCTGATGACGGCAGCCCCAGCTCCATGCATTTCGTCGCCGTAGGCCCCAGCTACCTAACCACCCAAGTGAAAATGGAGCTTTCTATACAGATACATATACCTCCTACACAAGTCTTCTCTACTCTTCCTCCTAAACTGATACAACAGAAATGCTGAGTTTCATCAACATAGAAATGTTCCACCACTGAAAACACTTGGAAACTGATCCAACTCCAGTTATTTCCTTTTGAAAACAAGCGTTCTCTAGGGATGGTGTCGAATGTCTGTAGTCCCAGCTACTCAGGAAGCTGAGGCAGGAGTTTAAGGCCAGCCTACGCAACTCAGCAAGACCCTGTCTAAAAGTTTAAAAACTAAGGGCCGGCCAAAAAGCTCAGCAGATTAAAGTGCCTGCAAGCAGGCACAGGAGCGAGGGGTTTGATCCCTGAGCCTGCCATGCTGGCCCCGCCCCTGGGGCACACTGAGATAACAATTGAGACTGGGCGAGGTGATGTGCACCTGTAATCCCAGCTCTTGGGAGACTGTAAACAGGTGGATCACTATGAGTCTGATCTAGTAGTGAGACCCTAAACACCCTGTAGACCCTCCCCTAAAAATACAAAAAAAAAAAGTTTAAAAAATAAAAAGCTAGAATGTAGCTCAGTGCTCCTTTGGTTCACTCTACAATATGAAAGGCTTGTGAAGGGGGACAGAAGGATTTAGCCTTAACAGAGCTGTTCCAGATCAAGAAGCGCCCATTAGGTCCAGCTCACTGGTTTACTCTTCACTGGGGCTACATCTTGTAAGCTGGACATTAACCACCAAACCTCCTCCCTTCCTACAGACAGGATACCTGTGGAGGAGCCAGCAGCTGCAGCTCCCCTCCCTACCCACTCCAAACATGGAAGTAGAGATGGGAGCACCCAGACTGATGGCCCCGTGGAGAGCCCCTGTGCTTACCTGGCATCAGAGTCCGACAGCCTTCCAGGATGCAGCAGTGACCAGAGGGCAGCCTCTCTGGGTGAGCCCCCAGTTCCTCTTGGCTTCTGTGCTGGGCCATCTGAGGGTGTGCTGAAGTGTGAGCTGGGACACCAAGGCCCCCTCTCCCCAAACCCTTCCTGATCATTGTTCATCTTTAATGGGGAGCTCTGCATGGGGAGAGGTAAGGAGAGATCTGGCTGACCCCCAATAGGAGCGTAAAGCGTGAGGGCTGCTGGTGCATAAGTAGAGGAGCTGGAAAGGCCTAATCAAGATAGAGCCCAAACTCAGAAGCACTGTGGCCCAGTGAAAGGCTGTTGCCATTGTTTCCTTACACATTTCATTGCCAATCTGCATGCCTAAGACACTGGAGCTGGTCGAGTCATCCTGATGGCACGCATGAGTTGGGAGACTGTTTGCGAGGAGCATGAGGAGAAACTTGAGAAGACGCCCTTTTTTCTTTTGCTCTTCTTTCACATTAGCCTCTGCGTATTTGCCTGGGCCTCGTGATCTCAGAAAGCCACAAGCATGAAAAGAATGCTTCAGCTTCCCTCCTTTGGGCTCTCTATGGCTTCCTTTAGGCCTTCTAACCAGTCCAAAATCACAAACACTAGAGTGTGGTCTGTTCTGAGACAGTTGAGAAGAAGCAGGGCTTTGTGCTTGGTCAAACAAACTGGGAACCTGGGCAGCCAAGAGGAGGAAAGCTGGTGAAGACCTTTGTTATAAAAAATTTTAAAGGGCAAGATTTTAAAAAGAGCAATCGAGTAACACTCATGACACATACCTGTTTTTTATCTCTCTCTAGACTCTATAGCTACATCCAGAGTCCAGGACTTGTCGGATATGGTGGAGATACTGATCTAAAGGAGATGGTTCCTTGGGGACCCTGGATTGTGCCTTCCCCTCCTCTGCCACTCGGCCATTCCAGCAGCCCCTAGCTGCAGCTTCCCTACTTCCCCTAGTCTTTGACCAGCCAGTCCCAGGAGCGTGGGAAAGAGTGCTACAGAAAAGAGGGGAGCTGACAGAGACCTGCACCCCAGCAGATTCCACTTAAGCTACATTCCACCCATGGAGAATGTGGATTCATTCTTTACCTGCTGCTGGGACAGCAACAGAAAGCTCAGAAGGTCTCTGAGCCCCCTCTGTCCTGCCAGTTGGCATTTAGGCAACAAGGGAGCGGGGCTATGTTGGCTTGGAGAGCTGAATCCCAAGGATGATTGCCCATGGACACCAAGTGGGGTCACTAGGCCAGCTGTGTTTTTTTTCCAGTGGCTGAGTTTGGTTCCAATGAACCTCATCTGCTCTTCAGCTCCTCACTGCCTTCTTGGGAACACAAGACTTGAATCTTTTAGGGACTATGAGGAGTGTGCATCTTGGAGAAGTCACAGCTTCACTCATTTGGAATGGTCTGGGAGCCATTCAAGTGAGCTGAGGGACAATGTGTGGTTTGTATATAATTCCTTCTCTTATGGAACAGAAGATGGCGGCATCTTGGTTCAGGTTGGCCTTCATGGGCTCTGCTCATTGCCTCTGCTACCATGGTTTCCAAAACTTCTGACTGGCTTCCCACTTATTCCTCCTTCTCAAGTCCTTGGTCCATGGAGTTGGATGTAGACTGATTCACAGGATGTTTGTGTTGGTCTGTGAAGACCCTGTCTTAAATGCCCATAGGATCTCCAGCCTTTTGAAACTTCTGTCCCTGGGATGGATTCCTGTCAGTTTGATCATAAACTCTGAGCCAGGTGAAATGAGCCACCACACAAAGACATCTGCCATGCCTACCCGTGCACATGGGTGGCCCTGTCCAGCGCCAGTTTTCTCTGAGGAAACTGGAGAAATTGTCTTGTTCTCATAAATGTCTTTGTTCCGACCTGGAAGGACTGGGAAAAGGAACACTGCTGTTGAAAACTAGTCATTGAGCTACAAGATGTAACTTAGCTTGTCCTCTGAGTGGAGTCTATCACAAAATATCCCCTGTGAGGCTGGCTCCTCATGCTACCCATCCCCAGCCCTGAAGCTGGGCCTGACCCTTGGAACTGAGGTCACAGGATCCCACCTGGCAGCCTACAGCAACAGTGGCCTTTGACTTCCAGTCTTAAAGCCCCCCCAATTAAGCCCCAGGAGCAATTGGCGGGTTTTAGCAGTTTTGTCTTTACTGTTTAGTTTTTCTCAAATCTTTGTTGTGTTTTTTTATCACTGTTTTTAGATTCAGTATATGTTGTTTTATTCCCATGGTTCCCTGAATTTCTTTTTTAAACATTTGCATTTGCTGGACAATTGCATATTTTTTTAATTTCCCCCTACCTCTGTTTAAAGCTGAAAAATACATTTGGTTCATGTGCATTGTTTACAAAGCAAAAAGAAGGAAAAAAAAAAAAAAGGCAAAAAAATATTGTGAAAGGTGAAAAAAAAAAACAACTTAATATATTTTGGATTAATATTTGGTATTTCTTTTAAAGTATTTTTTTTTTTTTTTTGTGCTGTGAACGTTTGCTGCCAAAGACCATGATGTGTGTCTATATGTTTAAGTTATCATAAATATTTAAAATGTAAACATGGCTGTTTTGTTATGCCACCCTGTACCAGGATTGCTGCTGCATTCCACCAGGTATAACAGTATTTTAATAAAAAAAAAGTTATCAAGAGTGGTGTCTTTGCATGGGTGACACTTATTGTACTGACAGAAAAAAGTGGGTGAGGATTGTGGTTCAGTCTCATCGAGGACCCAACACACTGCAGCCCCAGGCACTTGTGAAGCTTCTTTAAGGAGAGGTGGAATGAGGGTATGGCTGCTTTTTCTATTTTTATAGAAGACATTTCTCAAAGATTAGGAGACAATGAGTACAGTAAATGGGCCAGCCAGATAGCTCAGCAGATTAAAGCACCTGCTAAGGCAGATGTAGGAACCTGGGATCGATTCCCAGTGTGCTGAGTCAGCTCCACCCCCAGGGCACACTGAGATGGCGATTGAGACTGGGTGTGGTGGCACATGCTTGTAATCCCAACACTTGGGAGGCTGAAAACAGGGAGTCCAGTCTGTAGTGAGAACCTGTAGACCCTGCATTAAATACACACACAAAAGAAAAAGTATAGTAAAGAGCAGCCTCCCAGCCCCATCAACTTTGGCCCTACATAGTATGAGAGGATGCCCCAAAAGACAATTATCCTTACCCTGACCCTACCTATCCCCAGCACAGACTTCCCCTGATCTCTCAAGCAACTAGGCACCATGCTTGTTCTGCCTAGACAAGTGTAGGGAACATCAGGTGTATGGCATGTTCTTGAGTACCATCTCCTTGGCAGTAACATCATTATTCTTTCCTGATACCCAGGAAGGTATATCACTGAGGGAGAAAATGATTCTGTCTTGCACATCTCCATCAGGATTTGAGTGGAGAGTCAGAAAGCTGACCGAGGCAGCAGGCAGCCAGACAGGCTATGGGCCAAGTATTGGCAAGTGACCCGTATGACCAAAGGGAGTATCTGCAGAGCAGTGGCTGCGTTACCAAGTGAACAAGCTGGGATCCTGGAGAAGACATCTCCTGTGACGGTGTACTTGCCCACAGAAATGGAGGCTAACAGGTGGAAGATTGGAGGCAACTTTGCTGATGACAGTGGGCCCTACTGAGTGGAGAGTTCAGCCAGCCCCCAAGCCTGCCTCCTGCCAGCCCAGCAGCTCCTACTGAGCCCTGGACTAATAGCCTAGATGCAGGATGGTTTCTGTCTGTCTGTCTGTCTGTCT
>NDGM011036025.1:0-23074 GCA_002564305.1 Octomys mimax
TTCACAGCTCAGCATATTAATATGGCTTTACTTTATATACCTCGTTTTTATACTTTTCTGCTAAATGGTTAAGACCAAGATAAAGCAAGACCTATAACAAGAATTTCACCTTCTGTGTAAAGCCAACTTCTCTGAAAATTCCATGTCCTGCGCTCAAGGCATGAAGAGGAACATTTTGCTCTCTGTTGCGTGGCACACATGACACCTCTAGGACTATAAAAATTCACTCAAATTGTACATAGACTGAAATTTGAGAAACAGAACTATGACAATTCTACAGGAAAACTAAAAAAAAATCCATACAGTCTTGACTTGGTGAGCAGAGAGAGTTGCATTGGTAGGAATCCAACTTCGAGCATGCTGGCCGAGCACTCTACCACTGAGATACAGTCCTAGCCCGTGGTGATGAATTTTAATATGCAAGACCAAAATCGAATTTACAAAAGAAAAATACTGATAATGTTCACTTTATGAATTAAATTTTCTACCCCATCAAAGATCCTGTTTAGCCACAGACTTAGCTGAATTATTTACAAAGCACATGCCTGAAAAAGAACATGTATTCATAGTTCATAGCTCTTAAAAATCAACAGCCAAAATCACACCTACACATGGGCAATTCTGAACAGACAGCTCACCAGAGAAAATATAATGACAGCAAAGAACTATTTAAGAAGATGCATAGTATCATATAGAATTAGAAAATTGCAAATTAAACAAAATGAGATGGCATGGCAAGGCTATTTGAATGTCTAATTTCTAAGAAAATGATGGTACTAATTGCTGGAGGATGAGGGACAGCTTCCTTTATTGCTGGTCACATGCACAATGGAACAGACACTTCAGGAGACAGTGTGGCAGCTTTTTCCAAAGCAACACAAGTCTACACTCATGACCCAATAACTACATCTGAAACCATCTGCATTTGCAATACTCTTTTGAAAAGTGATGTCCAAAATAAAAACAGTTCATAATTATGTACAGCATCTCTATTCATACTGGTCTGAATGTGAAATAATAAGAATGACCTTCAGTAGTAACTGAATACATAGCCACATGGGGTACATTCATGCAACAGAAGATCTTCAACAATGCTGAATACAAAGGAATACTATGCAAAGGCATAGATAAGAAGACTTCAGGGCTTTGTGAAGAAAAAAAGAAAAACCAGCCTGAAGAGACTACATAATGTATGACCCCCTTTATATAACATTATAGGAAAGGAAAAACTACACAGTTAATAACTGACTAGTGAATACGTGGGATGAGTTGAAAAGTATTCTGTATGACATTTTAGTGGCAGTTGCCTACAATTATACATCTGAGAAGGTTTATGGAAGTTATAACCAATTAAAATTAGACTAAATTATTTAGGATGTGGATGAAATACAGAATGTGGGAATATATCAGTATTGACACATGGAAAAATAGTGCAGGTGGTTGGCAAAACATGTAGGCCTAAGTCATTTGGAAAATGAATGGAATGAGAAAGAGCCCTTCTATTTCTCTACTCTGCCATGGGCAAACACAGCTGAAAGTCCCCGTGTATGAGAGAAGGTCATCGCTGTGCACTGGATCTGCCGACGCCCTGCTCTTGGACTTTCTGGCCTCCACAGCTCTTCAAAAGGAATTCTGTTGTTTATAAATTATCCCATTTATGATATTTGCTAGACTCTGGGTTCAGACCCCAGTACTCCAAAATAAAATAAGTCTTAAAGTACAGTTATACTTTCAGAAAACCTTGCCAAATGATTGAAAGGATGCAAATGAAATATAAATAAAGTCAGAGGTAGGCATGTTTCAGGATTGTTAGACTGAATAGAGTTAAGATGAAATTCTCTCAGATTTGATCAGCAGAATCAATGCAATTCCACTCAGATTTCTAGAGAATTGTTTTAGACACTGACTGTAAAAGGACAAACTTGAAGATCTCACACACCTGGATCCTGTGAGGAAGCAAATACTGTGGAGAAAATGTGTTACTGGTGAAGAAACAGACAGGTGGATAAATGCAGATGCATGAAGACAGCCATGTACACATGGTTGGGTGACTTTGTCAAGGGATGAACATGTTTGGTGGATGAAAGATCTCCTAAGGATAAAGGCAATCTTTAAAAATCAGACACAATAAAAGCCAGCGAGATAGCTCAGTGGACTAAGTGCCTTCTTAGGCAAGCGCAGAGGCCAGGATTTGATCCCTGGCTCCACATGCCATGCCAGCCCTGCCCATAGGTGCAATGAGCCAACAACCAACTCCAGGCGTGGTGGTGCATGCCTATAATTCCAGCACTGGAGAGGCTGAAAATAAGAGGATCACTACAAGTTCGAGCTGTGTAGTGAGACCCTGTACACACACACACACACACAAAAATCACACACAAATTCATTCAAAAGAATCCACACACTTATATCAAAAATGTGAAACTAACAATTCTAGAAAATATCCATGACAACATGTTCAATGTGTTTTTAAAAACAGCCCCCAAATGTCAATCTTTGAGCTATCTCCCTGGCCCAAATCTATGAAGGAAAAGAATTGATAATGTAGATGTTATTAAAACTAAAAATGTCTATTGCATGTTAAATCATATTGAGGGAACAAGAGACAAGTCACAGGCAGGAAGAAATATTTAGAAGATGCACATCTAAAAGAGACTTGTATCTTAAACATAGCAAAAAAAAAAAAAAAAAAAAAAAAAAAAACAATAAGAACATTCCAGTTAAAAGTGATTGAAGGTCTGAAGAGAGGCCTTGCCAAGGAAGGTGCACAGATGCCAAAGGTGTGTAGACAATGATGCTGGTTGGCATCAGCTGTCAGGAGGAAAAGGTAGATGAAAACACCAACGCAGCACTACACAGCAATTAAGGGTCCAACACCTTTGTGAATGCAATATAAATCGCTGTGGAGGATGTGGAACAACAGGAGAGTTCATCTGCTGACAGTGAAGTGCGTGATAGTTCACCACTTTAAAAAAGTTTGGAAGTATTTTTCCAAAATGTAACATGGCTTCACCACATGATCCACTATGACCCTAAGATTTAGACTGCTTCTTTAGACAACATCTGTCTGACTAACAGCATGCAATTACAAATGCAACTCTATTAATATTGGCCAAATACTCTAAGAAATTGGGCTGTCCTTCATCAGTGAGTGAAGTGAGCAGCAGAACTACAGTGCATCCATTAAATTGAGGCCTGTGGGTCTCTGAGTTCCCATGGGCCTCTTTGCTAGAGTCCACACCTGGGCTACCTGACTTGACCTTCCCTTGGACTTCACAGTGGGCCAGAGTGGATTCTGTATGGAAACTGCATCCGCAGATGCAGACATTTATCGAGAGAATGCAAATACAAGTGGAAAATTCCGGTCTGCATCCTGGCCCATAGGCTCCTTCTTGGAAAGAAGAGCCAGACCTGGAAGCAACTCCAGAAAACCTGCAGAACCACAGCTACTCCAGGAAGGATGTGGAGGTGGTTTCTTTGGGGGCACAGTGACCCAGCTCTGGTGAGCTTCAAAGAACCTATGCTGTGGCTTCATTCTTCCAGCCCAGCTCTTTATCTCTTTCCAGAGGCAGCAACTACAGCCTGAGCCTGGATGTTGTTAGCTTGTTCAGCATGGTCTCGATGTACAACCCCTTGAGATCTCTGAGTAGCAGGTACCCTTCTCCGGGCACTGGAGTTGGAGGGGAAACCAGGAGGGTCCCCTCAGCCCTGAGCCGACAACAAGGGCCTCCAGCAGTGTCCAGCCCACTTCCTGACCTCCCACTGCCCTCTTCCCTCCTTGTGTGGAATGGACCATAGTCCTACCTCTCCCACTCCCCAGCACAGGCAGACATCCC
This sequence comes from Octomys mimax, assembly GCA_002564305.1. Taxonomy (NCBI): domain Eukaryota; kingdom Metazoa; phylum Chordata; class Mammalia; order Rodentia; family Octodontidae; genus Octomys; species Octomys mimax. The sequence goes on from NDGM011036025.1 coordinate 3,837, forward strand.
AGCCTTCACCTGCAGCCCTCCCCAGATCTCCATGCTGGTTTGCCTCTCATTGCTTTAGAGTTTTCCTATCCTGGGACAGGAAAGAAGTAGGGACAGAATGATTTGGCAGCTTCCTTGAGATATGGCCCTGCCACATATCTTCATTTCCTCCGCCTCTGACCTCCGATTGAGAGCACCTGAGCTACCTCATTTGTAATAGGAAGGAAACACTTATGAGGCCATGCTGGGTGTAACCTCAGGGATTAATGATTCTGGTGTGTTAGCTTGGTTTTTCTTGATTGCCAGGGACTTGAACACACTTACTGAATCAAAGTAAATCAACATTTGTATTAATAAAAATAAATTAACATTTGCAAAGGGCAAATGCAGAGCAAGTTTGGGCCTGGGAGGTCCAGAGGCTCAGTCTCACAGTGTGACCTGGTCGTTCTCTAGCCTTGTACCCTGCTGAATGCCCTTGGAGGGACTACATTCAGAGCACATGGCCTCTCCCATTGCACCTGAGCCCTCAGCAACTGTGGGCAGCACCTTCCCTCCCTCCTTCCTTGGGCTGCATGAAACGTCATGGATGTATATAATAATGGCCAGCCAGGCCTACACACTCATCCTTGAATCCATGAGTGTCCAAGTAGACAGGACACAGAACTGGCCAGAACTGGATCCTATGTCCATCTTTTGGGGGGATGGACACATGGGCTCAGCCCTCTGGAACAGTTTGGACTGGAAGTAAAAGAGGTATAGTTCCAAAGGGACCACAGAGGAACTGAATTTTGGCATAACAGATGTCATTCTGGGGAAGCAGTAGATTTCACGTTACTAGAGCGTAGTTTATGGCTGGCAAGTGTGAAGTCCAAGGGTTCAGCTAGGAATGGAATGGGTTCACCTAGAGCCAGCAGAGAGCTTTGCCTGCATTAGTGCACCTCACTTGCATAGAACCCCTCATGAGAGAGGAACACCACTATCGACCTCATGGCAATGGGATTTCTGATGCACGGGAAGGATAATCGGTGTGCCCAGAGTTCCCCTGAGAGATCAGACACTGCCCATATGGAGCACATGTTCTTCAGGGCCCCAGAGCTTAGCCCTGTGCTCTGGCATCTTTCAGCAGACATCTAGGCCCTGAGGTTTCCCAGTCCAACTGCTGTCTAACTGAATTCTGTATGTATAGCAGGATTATCACCTTTGCTTTACAGATGAGGAAACTGAGGCAGAAAGGTTACAAGCCACCTGGATAAGAAGTCTGGGATCCTGAAGTGTCCTGGAGAGTACTGGGAGGGGTCCCAAAGGCAGCACCAAGGTACCCAGGGGCTCCTGGCGAAGGGGCTGCTCTGCCCTTGTAGGCTGATGCCTGAGTCCCACCAGAGCTCTTCCTCTGGGTGAGGGCTTGTCACTGAAGCCCAGCTTAGGCCAGGAATGAGGGAGAATTTTGCTGTCTGGATTCTGGGTGTTCTCTCTGAATTGTAGCCATTGCCTTGACAATGGGGCTGCCTATGGAAACACCAGGCACATAACGTATGTGCAGTCAGTGCACCCCTCGTGGCCTCGTGGTACACACACTTTCTCAGCCACTGGCATGAGACGAGAGTTCTGCTGTCTTCGAGTCTGGGCTCAGGACTGGGAAATGAAAAATGGTGCCTGAGACCCATCCAGGGAAGGTGATGCACAAAAGGCCTCCTTGGGGACAGACCAGTTGTACTCAGACAGGCAGCCCGGTCTCCTCCCCGCACCATGGAGTAGTGCCAGAGGACGGCTGTGTGATGGGGAAGCCAGCACCACTAGGACTGTGGGATATCCCCAGAATGGAGCATCCTTTGTAACAAGGGTGACAGTGAAGGCACAAGTGGTCTTCTCTTTCAGAAAAGAAACTGAACACACTGCCCCGTTCTTTTTTTTTGGTGATTTATTTTTTATTTTTATTTATTTATTTATTTATTTAAATGGAATAAGGATTTTTTTTTTTTGCTCCGAATGCCCTCAGGGCTTGTTTGGCTGGCTGGAGTACTGTGGGGATCAAATTACAGCAGCCTGAGGCTGACAGCTTTGTGGACGCAGCCACTTAAACTACTGACCTAGGGCCAGGCCCCCGCGTTCTTGAGGCCCCTTTGTTCTGCACCCTCAATGTCAAACTCTCAGCACAGCACCCCCATTTTAATTCTGGTGTTCACACTCCCCCTTGCACATGTGGTGACTCATCAAAGAAACAACATCTGCCTGAGGGGGCCTCGGGCCTAGGAGCAGAGATCTATCCAAATGGAGTGGTCCACACTGCCCTGCGCATGGGGACACCAAGAGTGTCAGATGATAGGACAGTGCTAGGACTTGGGAAGATTAAGAGCCACAAGAACAACCTCAACTTCCACATGGCAGCAAAGGGTGAGATATCCAAGCCCACCCATAAAACAGAGGCTAGGGCTGCCCGAAGCCTGTGGGTCTCTATACTGGGCAGAGTCCCCCGTGTGTTGTCTGGCCCATCTGGGTGACACTGAGGCATCAGCCACCACAGGAAGGGGCTAAGAATGCACACCCTACAAGCCTCCAAACATAAACCATCACCACACCCCAGTAGCGGGCTCTGATGGGTTTCTGCCTGTGTAGAACTCTGCCAGGGTCATTATGGCAGGTGATTCAACATGGTGTTGGGTCCCACAACAATAGTATATCACTCCCAGGTCAACTTCTGTGTTCTTCTTCTAGCCCCCAAATAGACTGTTTGTCCCTCCTTTGGATGCATGCCAACAACCTGCCAATCCATGACACCTTGCCTTCCCATGTAAACTACATCCCTAGACCAACCAGATATAAACTCCCACTCCCAACTCCCTCCTCTGAGGGTTTCTCCCTACCCACTAAGCAGCTCTCCAGCACCAAGCAATAAAGGCCTCTTGTATTTCTCTCTTGTCTTTTATTTGCACCAAAAGAAAAACCTTACAGGCTCAGAGCCCCATACCTGCACACTCTACAAGGGCAGAGCACACTGCCACAGTCAGGGACTGGGCATACACAGGTACGTTGCCTCTGAGGCTCTGAGAGCATCTAATGCAAGATTCAATGAACAAGTTACTAATGCAGTACTGTAGAAGCGATGGTGATGGAGATAAGGGTAGCAATGACCTTAAGCCAGGTGCCAAATTTAGGACTTCCAAGATTATTTCATTAAATTCTTATAGGAATATCCAATCATGCATGTTTTGTTCCCCCTTTTACAGGTGAGGAAACTGAGGCACTGGAAATTAGATAACCCCTCTGTATAAAGAATGAGTTCAGAGGTAGCCTGAAAGTGGCCCTGCTTAGCTTGGGCTACATGACAGTCAGAGACAGGTACTGGACATTGGTGGGGTGCTGGTGTTGGGCAGGGTGGCCCTGCTTATCCATTCATACACTTACCAGGAAGTGCTACCCAGGTATCCAGGTTCAGCCTCTGCCTACCTGATCCCAACTGGGGGCTACCTGGGAGGCTGGGGAGTGACTGGATCAGGGAAGGTCCAACACTTTGGTGTGGAGGGTGGTGGAGGAACAAGAACCCCTGATCCCCTTCCCAGAAGCATCCAGACTGCCTTCCAGCAGTCAGCCTTCTTCTGGTTTAGCCAGAGCTGGAGGCAGGAGGAGGTGGGGTAGGGGAACCATAAACATCGCCATGCCCTGCTCTTGGCTCCCTCCTGGACAACTCTTGAGGCCAGCAACTGCCAGTCCTCTGGCTAATCTAAGAGTGGCACAGCTCAGAGGCCAGTCCTGGGTGCCTCAGCATTGTGTCACAGGAGCCTTACAAGGGGACTTGTGGTTGGCCTCAGCTTCTAGCCAAGCCACTGAGTTTTGGGTCACTGCTGTACAAGTGGTGGTTCATTTTCTGGAAAACTCAATTGTGGGAGCTGCCATCACTGCCAACTCAGAAAATCAAAAATCTCTAATTAGATTTGATGTCCACTAATATAATGTGAGTGGGTCTAATTTGATCTGATTAACTTTGATGAGGCTGAATTAGCAAACACCAGGTACCATCAAGAACGTGCAAACCTCGCCAGCCCCGGAGCAGGCTCCTGGAGGTCAGACAGGACTACACGAGGGACATCGTCTCAAGTTCACCTCCTCACACACTGTGGAGACCTGGCAGGCGATCCACAGAGACCAAGATGTCCTTGCTTCTCCAGTGGTGAGGAGAGTACACAGAGGGAGCCAGAGCAGCTGCCTGTGACCGTCCTCAGTGAGTACCAAGGGGCCAGGCAAGCGTCCATGTCTCTGCCTCCCCACTCTGTGCCAGCACAGAGCCGTGTTCTGCTGCACTAACCAGGACTTGTTTTCTGGATGATCTTTTGACATGAGAGCTTCATATCTCTTCTAAATTTGTGCTGTACAGTTAATTTCTGGCCAATCTAACACGTCCTCAGATGTTCACAGTGGTACGTAATGTAACACCTGTTTCTTGGGCCAGGCTTGAGCTGATGTTCGATGCTACCTATCACCCTTTCTCACAGGGTCCCGGATGCTGGAAACAAATGAAAGATTTCTGTTAAAGCAATCATCATGAAACAAAATGCAAAATTCATTTTTGAGATCAGAACCGAATGAATTTTATAAACAAATTTCAACTTGAGTAGAAACTTGGGCCCCAACAATTGGCGACAGGTGGGAGTGGAGTTGGATCCTGCCCAAGTAAGGGTCACACATTTACTTTCTGATTAGAGCTATGACTGGAACTTGTCATGCTGAAGTGACTGAGGGAACAGAGGTAAGGTTGAGGGGTCCTGGCCTTAAAGAACCCTCACACTTGGGACCCCTAACTATGGACCTTGTCTTCAGAGTATACAGAAGACATTTGTCTCTTGCCCCTGCCATGGTTTGTGTCTAGGTGCCCCCCAAAGCCTCATGCAGTTATGGGAAGACTTCTAGAGTTTGTGATTAATTCATGGTCTAGTGCTGGGATTATGGGTTTGAGTGCTGCTGGGATTATGTGTGTGAGTGCTACACCCCAGCCTGGGGCAGATAGTCTGGATGCAACATACGGGAAACAGACTTGCTCTCTGTGGTCCTTGTTTCTACTACTCCTCCCTTTTGCTCTTACTGTCTTGCTGTTTTCCACCACCATGAACTGCTGCCCTCTCCCACATGCTGGTCTGCCATGGACCCAGCTGAGTAGGGACTGAAACTTCCACTATCTGTAAGATAAATAAGCCTTTCCTTCCTTAATTTTGGGTGTCAGGCATTTTGTCCCAGCAATGAGAGAAAAGTAACTGAGACACCCCTTATTTATTCTGGGCCACTCTAGACCTGATGTTTCTTACTACCTGGCCTTGAGTTTGTCTCTGTAGAAACCCTACTCTGAACTGTTGTCCATTTCCACATAGCTCAAGGCCATACATGTGCCTAGGCTGGAGGAGCTTCCAAACCCAGGAAGTTCTGTTGGTGGTGACAGAGGACCTCCCTGTCCCTTCACAGGTGAGAAGGCTGAACTGGACCAAGGTTCTGCCGTGTGTAATGTGGGCCCCAATCAGCAGTTCAGGGGCTTTGAGAGACAACTCACCTCTCAATATCAGGCAATGAGCACCAACCTCCTCCTTGGTGATTTATTCAATTATTCCTTTTTTTAAAAAGTCACAGCTACCGCCATTCTGGCACAGGGGCCATCAGTGTCTCTCAAATCCTGGAGTTGTTCCCTTCCCTCCCTCCTCCAGCAGAGGCCAGGGCCTCCACAGCCAACCAGCCTGTGCGTGGTGAGAAGAGAACACAGGCTTCAGGATAGGAGCAACAGAGGCCTCAGTCCCATGTGACTGTTTGTTCCCCTTTAACTGATAGGCACATGTGCCCCAGTTACTACTGGTGCCAAAGACAGAGAAAACAAAGCCCCTCATGACTGAAGGAGGGATGTTTAGCAGGCAAGAAGGTGGTTGGTCTATAGGCCAAGCAGTACACTGAAGCCAGCGAAGGATACCAGGTCTACCCAGCTATCCAACCCCTTGTCTGTGTTGACAAAACCCTCTGAGTAGTGAAGGGAGACAAGTTCTTCAGGGGAAGTGGGCAAACCACAGAACTGAGGGGCCTGCTAGCCATTGAGCTTAGACTGACAGTGCTGGTCCAGGAAACACATTATCCAGTCACATTCAGGAGGCTGCCGGCTTCCACCTCCACCCATGCAAGTGGCCACAAACATCATCTGTTCAACTCAGCTCTGACCAAGGCACAGCTTCTGACCCCTTCACTGGGCAGGACTAAGCCCTGGCTGATGTCCCTCCAAGCACCATGGTGGGGCAGGTCACCTCCCTTGAAAGAAGAGTTATTACATTAGGACTCATGTAAGGAAGGGGTGCAGACAGGAGCAAGGCAGGTTCTTGCAGAAATGCAAAGGGTTTATCTTTTTCCTCACAATGAATGAAACTCATTCCTCCAGGACAGCCTCAGCCATACCACATCACCAGATTTTGTAGCTCTTCATTCAGCCAAGACAGAAGAGGGCCGCTGCACTCTGCCTGGTTGCTTGCCTGTGGGAGGGCAGCTGTGGGTGCACACCTAGGGCTCTTCAGGCCTCGGAGGGAGCTTGGCAAATGTGAAGCCATGGTCCTGGCACCACCTTATATTTAGCTGCTTCATGGACACTGTTCTGAAATAAGTTCCAAAGCCTCTGCCTTAAAACCCAATCCTGACCCTGAACCACCATTAATTTTCCTTGATGATGCCAGGACATGGCTCACCACGCAGTAAAACAATAAATAAAGCTCTTGAGTTTGTACCTGTATGCAGTCTGTCCAGCCTGTTGGCACTTGCCATTCAAGTTTCCAGTCTCTTCCTCCCTGTGGCTGCTACAAACAGTGAGTGTTTTCTACCCACCATTGTCTGTCTCTAAACTTCCTAGAAGAGACAGCACAGAAGAGCAGACGGCTCTGAGCTGCTCCTTGCTGTCCCCATCTGTACTCACTGTGTCTTCTTGGGGTCCTTCCTCCCTCTAGGGCTTGGCATGCTCTGTGGGGAGGTGACAACCTGGATATCTGGGTGTCAGATATCTGGATGTTACCCACCGAGGGTCTGCGGAGGAGGGCAGGCTTTGCCTAGCTCTTGCTGGCTGAAATGTGAGGGCTCAGGAGGCTGCTGCCCTACACCCTAGAGGTGTTTCACTCCTGAGGGGCAGGCACCACGTGAATCTGATCAGACACGGGGCCTCAGCACCGAGGGAGAGCCCCATGGGGCCTCTTGGGGGACTGTACTTGCCCGTAGGAACACACTCCTAGAGGGCAGGTGAGGGTCTCAGAGCGGCTAAGTGTGATTTCCTGACGAGCAGCCCTCAGAGCCAAGCCTGTACTGAGAAGAGAGAAGCAAAATCGGCGGGACAGCTCAGCATCTACTAAGGCAATGTCCTAATCATAGACACTTTTGAAATGTGTTTTTAAAGAAGGTTAAGAAAAGCCCACAAACCAAATAGCCAACAGCACGGCTCCATCTAAATTAATGATGGAATATTCTGGCACTTTTTCAAATCATTGACTAGCAGAGGAAATATCTGCGAAATGACGCTTACTGAAATAAGAATGTGGAGTTGTAGGATGGATGGGAACAGGTGCACGCTTATGTACGGGGAAGATAGCCCCCGCTTCTGCTCCACGTGACCCGGCAGCTGTGGAGCAAGGCTGGGATGGGCCTGGGACTGTGACATCTGGCAGCAGTGACATCCAACTAGGGACCAGGTTTCTGTGGGTAACGCTCATCTCCCCCAGCCTCTGTGCCTTCCTGTGAAAGATAAGTGAAAGAACTCAGCCCGAGAAGGCTTAGCCCACCCTCCTGCAGAGGTCGCAGCACTCTGCTCAGCGGGAGCAACCCTGGCAAACAGTGGATGCTCAGAAAGGAACCGGTGCGTCGAAGTTGCTGCCCCAGCGGAGGCCACGCAGGAGAAGCCGCGCGGCTTATTGCCCTTTCTAAAGCAATTATTGGAAATGTCAGCTCTCTAATAAGGAACAAGTTGATTAGTTATGGAGTTTAGCATTTTTGTTTTTAAAGGCAGCATAAAAGAGCATCTTTGTAAGGAACATACAACATGTGCCATGCTCTCTGTGGTACAGATTGGCTTATTTACAGTGAAGCCATCTCATGAAAAGCTGGTATTTACCAGATGTCAACTTGCTAGCAGCCAGCAATACAAATCATGTTCTCTGTGTATGTATTTATTCACACGCTGAATCATGGATACAACCATCTCTCGGGATGCATCCAAAGATGTGCACCACGAGAGGCTCATTGACTGCCAGATGCTCAGTATCAAGGGCTATCTCTGAGGACAAGAAGAGAACTTCAACCTGTCATCTTTTGTTCTCAGAGAACTGTGTCCTAGACAAAGGACATGCTTGACTGAAATACTGACACACAGTGATGAACATGAAAAAGTGGCTTACCCAAGGACACCAATGTGGGTGTTCCAGAGCTGAGAGATGAGAGGGGTGAGACACAATGTCTTCAGAGCAGGTGGTCATTCATTAGCAGGGAGGTGCCGGTGGGTGGGCAGAACAGAGCTGCTGTGCCTGAGGCCTGGTGTTGCTTGGCAGCTGGACTCCTAGATGCCCTGGCTTGGGATCTTTCTGAGGTCCATGGCTGAGCCAGACACTGGCCTTTTCTTTGCAGGGCTGAATCTACTTGTTCAGTGGGGGAGGCTCTCCAGGCAGGGGCTGTCCTCTAAGCCTGGCAGAAAAGACTTCCAGAAGAAAATTCTTAGCCAAAATGGTAGAAACAGCAAGGCATGCTCCGCTACTCCTCTGCTTGCAGAGGTACACACAGGTATACATCAGGTGACTTCTCCTGTGAGGAGGGGAGGATGGAGACTGAGGGTGGCACTTTGGTGGGGATCTCACTGCCTGGAACACAGTCAGACAAGTCTCCCACTCTTCCCAAGGAAGTCCCAGTACCAGTCAACATTGACAGAGCAGAAGATAGAAGGAACCTACAGGGCAAAAAGTCCCTGAACACAGTGTGCTGAAAACAGCAAGAAGCTCAGAGTAGAAAAACATGCTAGGTTCAGCCACCATCCTTCTTATGCTTACCAAGTTGCTTAGGCTAACCTAAAGGTCATGTAGCAGAGCTCCCTGTCCTTTGACACAATTGCTTGACCAAATTTTTCATTGCTCTATTTCCTTGCCATACAAGCCAGAGAGTTCTTGGCTCAGGACTGCTCCTTTGAGACTCCAGCCTTCTGGATGCCCTCCCTGGGAGGCTCTCTGGGCCTCCCAGTGTTTGGACTAAGTCTCATCTCCAAGTAAGCTTGTCATCCTCTGTGCCACCATTGTCACACGTTGTGACACCTCTGACTTAGATACCTCAGAAATTCAGCTCCAGTAAAAATGAAACTAGGGAGGGGAAACTAATGCAAACCCCATTAGTTCTGTTTTAAAATGGGGTTTCAGAGAGATACAGCCTCTGACTTATCCCCTGCCTTCCAAAGCTGCCAGGGTGAGGAGACCTGAGAGCTGTCACTGATGTCTCATTCCTAAAGATAGAACGAGAGACACCCTAAGCTTTCACTTCCTCTATGATTACCCATTAGGCCTTTCACAGAGACAAAACAAGAAGTCAAGGCTAAGCCTACACACGCCCTTATGTCCACCCTGCTTGGGTGTGTGTGAACTCTGTCTCCCATGCAGAGCAGAGGAAGACACAGAGGTCTGTCAGTCACAGCCCCACCCTCCCAGGATGCAGTGCCACATGGCCAGAAGACACTCTCTGTTTTAAGGGCAAGAGCCAGAGACACTGCAAGGAGAGCTCCTGCCTGCCATGGGATCAGGCAGTGGGGTGACAAGGTGGATAGAGCTCGAGGGTGGAGCAGATACGCACCATCTCCAATCCAATCCCTAGGACATGAGAATTTGTCCCAGCTTGTGTGGGAAGAGAGTCCAGAAGTCACCGGCCCAGCCCAGATCAGAGCCTCAGAAATGTGCCCGCCAGAACGAGTAGCAAAGCCCGTCAAGGAGCAGAGCTCCGCTGCTCCTCAAGGTCAGAAGACAGGAAGGAGCCCAGATGACTGCAACGCAGTCTCCAGGGTGGGACAACAGATCAGCTCCTGGTGGACCAGCGGGGCAGCTGGAGCCTAAGGCTCCTGGCCACGGAGGGACACAGCCCATGGTCCTGACCACCTGGCCTGCTGCTGGCCTCCTTGCACTGGACACTCCAGGACACCCCCAGTCCAGTGCAATCCACCTCAGTCTGGTCCCCTTCCCCAACCACCTGCTAACACCTCACACAGCTGTTCCTTATTTCTTCCCAGGGAGGTACAGTGTGCTGAGTCCATTTGCTGGAAATTGAACCTATGTACAGGGTGGAAGGGTAGATGCTACCCAGAAAGTATCTGTTATGTATTTCTAGCCTTCAAAAAACTAGGCTACACCAAGGTCCCTTCATGACCCAGGCAGAACCTGCTCTCCTGTGAGAACACTGGCTCCCCAGCCTCCTCCGTCCTCACTCCGTAAGTGCTCCCATCCTCCTCTCCTGCCACGTGCTGAACCTGCTGTGCTTACTTTTGACATGTGTGCACATGTGTACTCAAGGCAGCTGAGGCATGCTGAGGGTAGAGCACACGTCTCTGATTCCTCATGTTCCATGAGTTCTCTGGTTCTCCACACAGACAGCTGGCAGACACCACAGATGAAGTTACAGTGGGTGGTGGGCTATAAAGGTGACCCAGACCCAACTGGCAGGTGAGAGGGCCCTGGATTTGGAGGTGACCCTGTAGCCAACTCAAGGTGAACTTGGTTGCTTCCTCCCCAAAGTGCTGGTTAAGTCTGCAACATCCACAGTATGTTCAGTGGGTCAAAATACCATGAGGAGTGCTCATAACTGTTCAATTAATACTTTAAAAATTACTCTTTGTAATTAGGAAAGTTCAGGGAACCCTGACTTAGAAGGACTTAAGGGTTTTCGCATATAGATGCACACCAGTGTGGAGATGGGGATAAAGGGAGAGGCGGCCTGACCTCACCACTGGTGGGACACTGACCAGTGCCACCTGTCCAGCATCTTAGAATTGGAAACATCCCTCCCCACAAAAGGCAGGAACACCTGCATCCCACTTATCTTCCGTGTTTTCATCACCTGCAACAAATAGAGCTGAGACCTGGGAAGAGTTCCACACATGGTTATTAGCTATGACTAAGAATAGGGTAATGATGGCAAGTAGCACACACTCCAGATCAACAGCATCACACACAATCCATCACCAGCCCCCACTAAGCTGATTCCCCTTCCCTGTATCTGTCTCCTTTATAAGGGACTTTTACGGAATGCTCTAGAAGAGACAGGAGGTATCCTAGCGATACCTGTGGGAAAACTGTATCACTCCTGCCTCAGACAACATTCCTGAAGTCCACCGGCAGGTGTGGGTAAAGGAATATCAGCTCTCTACCAGCTATCTCCGTGTGGAGTTTATCACCTTCACAGTCCATTCCCTCTTGTCACAAATAGCAGGATGCAGATCTCATCAACCCAGTAGAGGCATCCACAGGCAAGCAACTTCTGGGCCCCTTGACTCTCACTCACTACCCTTTGCATGGTCTCAAGGCAAGAAAATACCCAGGTCTGTCCTTTCCTGTTAGCCCTTGCAGAAGTTCCACTTGGAACCTGTGGACCTAACCATTTGCCTTATTCTTAGCCATAGATGTCAAGTACATGCTGGGCCCTTCCCAGGCCCTGGCTCTGTGCAGATGCTGGAAACTCAAGAGAAAGGCAAGAAGCACCCAGGCGTGCCCTGGTGGCTCTCAGTGAATTCTGGGCAGAGCAGCACCCATGCTCACCAAGTGTCTCTTGAGGACCCTGGCTGGCTGGAATTCTAATTTCCTACTGTGTGAACTGGAAAGAGCAGAACTCACTACGCCAGGAGGAAGATAGGCCCAGGGCATAGATTGCCCTGCACTGGGCTGAGCTGAGGCCAGAGCCCTGTCCAAACACCATCGATACTCCTGTGTGTGAGCAGTGTCACAGGCAGCCCTGTGCAATGCAGGAACGCAGAAGCAAAGAGATCATCCCAGTGTGATAGAGCTCAAGACATGCCAACAATGTCCTATGTCTAAAACATGTCACTAAGACACTGGCATGCATGTGGCTCACTCATCCCCTGATGGCCCCTGATGGCAGGTGCCACATTATGCCCATCAGAATGATGTGGAAACAGGCAAGGTGGTGCACAGGAGATAAGAAATGTGCCAGAAGCACAGTTGTCACATGTAAAGGGCTGACATTTCTGCCATAGTGGATCTCAAGTTCTCCAGGGAAATAAAGAGCACGTGGACTGCTGGTGGTTCCTGCCTGTGTGGACCTGCCTGTGTGGACCTGCCTGTGTGGACCTGCTGCCTTGGCTCTGCCTGTGTGTCCTGCTCTTGGTTCTCTAGCTTCCTGTTTTGGAGCATGCCCTGTCTCTGCTCCTGTGGGCCATGCTGCTTATCTCTTCATGGATCCAGCTTCCTGTACACCAGACTGGACATGGGGTGCTGTCCCTGGGACTTCAGATGTGACTTCTGGTTGTAGTCCCCTTCCTCTCATCCTGTTTTATTATCTCTTGTGTGCTTTATTTCCCTGGAGAACTGGAGGTCCACACAAGCAGAGCCCACAGAGATAGCATCTGGACAGGCAAGACCCGTACGGACAGGCCCAGGACAACAGGCCCTCTGAGGCATACAGCCTCGTGCAGAAGCCCCATGGAGCACCCCTGGCTGCTGTGTTAATGTGATGGGCTGTGGTAGGAATCAGAACCCAGCAAGACTTCCTGTAATCTCATTAGCTCACTCCTGTTTCTTGGCTGGGTTTGCAGGCAATGTTGCACATCTGAGGAGAGAGATACAAAGGTCACCAAGGCCTAGCTGGAGGCCACAGAGTGTGTGTCCTCAACCAGCAGTCCTGCTCCAGCATCCCCTCCCTGGCCGGCTGCTGCCTGAGCCTGTTCCTAGCCCCTTGTTGGGCTCCACCTTGGCTCAGAACATGGGAAGCCCTGCTGAAAATGAAGGGCCTGGGGCAGGGCTGCTGTCTGGGGCATGAGCCCTGATGGCAGCAGAGCTGGTGTATCTCCAAGTGCCCTCCCAGTGACAGCACAGCACAGCTTTCTCCTATGTACCTCTTTAATGCTTTGCTGTAGTTCATGCCTAGATGTCCTCCAAAGCCTCCAGCGATCATGGGTGGGGCTTTGGGAGGCGATTAGATCCTGAGGACTGACACTTATGGATGGATCAGTCCACTGAGGAGTTCATAGATAAACATGACTTGGGGCAGTAAAACCTGGTAGGAGGAGACAGATCACCAGGAAGTGGTCTGGAAGGGTCTGTCTCCCTTCCTCCTTCCTTAATCTCACTCATGCTCTAGTTCTAGCTCTAGCTTTATCCCTCTCTCCCTTTCTCCCTCTCTCCCTCTTTCCCTCCACACACCAGTCTCTTTCTCCTCTGTCATGCTGACTGCTTTAGAGCCAACCAGAGAGCTGGAACCTTTATAAACTGAAAGCCAAAATAAATCTCACCTTCTTTAACTTGTGGGTGTTAGGTATTTTGTCCCAGCACCAAAGGAAGTAACTATACACACTTGGTGACACCAAACTTACATTTGACGATTATCACTTTTGAAGTATATCAGTTTTGGCAGTGTTACTGCATTTCTGAGTTGTTTCTATGCAGATTTGAGGGAGGGTGTTTTTTGTTTTGTTTTATTTTTCCTGCAGCCACACTTAATGGGTGACCTCAAGAACTCATGGTATTTTAAGCAATTTCCCTTGCATTGCTTTAGGTCAAGTACTAGGCATCTCTGCAGAAGCCAACAACAACAACAACAACAAAAACTTGTGTGTCTGAGATATAGATGCATAAAAATACAGGGTTAGTTCCCATTGAAATGCACACTTCTTTCTAAACACTGCTTCCTGACTCAGGCTTCAGCTGGGCATCTGGATGCTACCCCCACCTGCCTGTGGCAAGTACAAAAGACCTTCCTCCCAATGTGGAGAGCACCCCGCCGCTGAGACCCTCCCTGGAAGCTGGGTGGGAAACACTGCTGTTCGTTCTGCATCCTGTGGCCACTCAAGTGGGTGGCGACCCAGCATGAGTTCAAAGTCACTGCCAGAAGAAGACAAACGACCCGCTGACAGGTGGTGGAGCCGCGTGGGCTCCTGATGACTCCAGGGCTCCTCTGGCTCCCATATTCCCTACATGGCCACAAAGGAAAGGAGAAGAGCGCATCTTCACTTGTGTGGCTTCCCTGTGGGCACAAGAAACAAAATGGGTGTCCTAGGCAGGGACCACCAGTCAGCAAGAGTGGGAAACCCCGTGAAAACTGGTGGAAGACCCCAAGAGGTGGGTCTCGGGTGTTCTCACTCAGGTGACTGGGCCACTCTACATTCACACTTGACTTATGAATGTCTCTGTGGCCTTCCCAAGGGGACCGTGGCGTCGTGTGAAGGTGCTTGGCCCCAATGTTGAAGCCATTCCTTGAGTGCTGCAGGGTGTCTACAGGAGCCTCAGGGAAGCCTGCCCAGGGGCAGGACAGGGGCTCTCACCTGACGGGAGGACACTGGTCCCTCACATGGCCCAGAGTTCATCAGAATCTATTCTGGGAAGGAAGGACCACACCATAGTGAAGTCCGTAAGTATCATCAGTAGGAGCCCAGGGCCAGCAAACCACTTTATCTAATCCCTGTGTCTTTGGTTGAATGGAAATTTTAAATTTTAATATCTAATTTTAAACATATATATTTATTTTTTAAAATTTATTTATTTGTGTGTGTGTGTGTGTGTGTGTGTGTGGCCAGCTCAGCCCGCCTGGGGGCGGGGCTGGCTGGCATGTGGTGCTGGGGGATTGAACTGCAGTCCATGTGTGTTGCTAAACTTGTTCTAAGTAGGTGCTTTAGACCACTGAGCCATCTCACCAGCCCCATATATATTTATTAATACCACATTTCCCTGAAAATAAGACTTAGCTGAAACATAATGTCTTGCAAATTAGCGAAATCTCTCTAATCTTTTGGCTGTGCAATTTCTCTGTGTAGTTTTTGAAGCCCACAAAATGATGGGATAAAATATCTCCTTATATTTTATCTGATAGTTTTTGAACTCTTACCTTATTCCTAGTTTCGTAATCCATCTGAAAATGATTTTGTATACAGCTCAAGGTATGAATTGTGGTGGTCTCAAGGTGCCATTTTTTCACTGAACCTACTGCTACTAAGATTACACAGTTCCTTGGTGGGAGAGATAGAAACCATGCACAGAGATCTTCAAAAATACTCTTGCCTCAATTTTTATTTTTCACAAAGTTACTATGCTTCTGTTATTTAATTCCACCCCAGGTGACGCAGAATCTTTACTATTATCACAAACAAAATTGTTTTCTTGTTCTAATCATGACTAGGGTATTATTAATCATTTGATATTTGTTCTTTTGTCTGGCTGAACTCCTTTTAGATCCAGTTTTCTTAAGACAGACATTTTTCGCATCAGCAATGAATGACAGTCTCCCCTTTCACACCTGCTCTGGTGCTGTAGATCTGGGCTCTGTCGCTGCTCAGCTGGTGCCTGCCCAGAGGCTGTGTGGAAAACCCAGGGCTTCCTTGTCCTGCTTACACATGAGCAGGGGGTGCCTGGTGCCGCTGTCTCCAAGCAAGTCTGGAGTTCAGACATTGCTTCTGCAATTCTCTACTTCTTGTATCATTTTTATTGTGATAGCACAGCCAGAATCTGCACAGAGAAATTTAGGTGAGTTGGTGTAAAGAACAATGTGGGGCAGAGAATACTCAACAGGGCGTTATGAAAGCAATATGCAGTGAAACACACAGTTAAACTGAGATGCACAGTTTAATACCTGGATGCAGGCAGACAGAAGGTAAAATGTTGTCTGTGTCAAACAAAGAGAAGTGAGCCTTTTTGTGCAGGGATTGAAAGAAGGCAAGGGACAATAGGCAAGAAGATGTTAACAAACATCTGTGGTCAGAGTTCTGAGGCTGTCTTGCACCTCAGTGAACAGTCATTGAGACATCCAGTGTAAAAATTCAGTGGATCCAGATGTTCAGGGTCCTGCAAGTTTCCTTGTCCTATCTTATCTCCTTTATGACATCCTGTGTTTGCTGATGAGAGCCGCAGTGCTGAGCTGAGTCCCCAATGACAAGAATATCTCTGCTGGTAAACAGGTCGGGTGCTGGGAGACTCAGTCCAATCCGAGCCTTACAGTTGGAATATCTGTCAGGCTTCTCCAGGATCAATATATAGAGGACATAGATCCAGACATATGATAGGGTGTTTATTAGGACATCATAGAGGGTAAAGCTGGAGACTGTGGGTCAGTGGTGGAGTAGATCAGTCCACGTCCAAGAGCCTCAGAATTAGGGAAGCTGATGGTGCCACTCTTGGTGTGAAACAAAAGACCAAAGAACCTGGGTGCCAGCAATGAGAGACCTCAGTCAAGACCAGTGAGCCTCAGTTCTGATTCCCAAGGACAAGAGGAGGGCAGTGTTCCAGCCTCAGGAGAGAGCACAAGTCACTCTGGATCTTTTCTTCAACCGGTCCCCAGCTGACTCATGATGCTGTGGCCATGCTGAAGTCACATCAACCTCCTCTCAACACGCATCAAGACACACCTGGAGCAATGC
The DNA here is from genome assembly GCA_002564305.1 of Octomys mimax. Taxonomy (NCBI): domain Eukaryota; kingdom Metazoa; phylum Chordata; class Mammalia; order Rodentia; family Octodontidae; genus Octomys; species Octomys mimax. The sequence goes on from NDGM011036025.1 coordinate 20,407, forward strand.
TTCTGCAGGTCACCGGTACTCTGAGTCCAGTGGAGCTTATGCTGACACTGACCAGCACAGTAGGACTGAGCCTTCTGCACAAGCCGAATGTCCTGGTGGCGGCCTTCCTGGCTTCTGTTTACTATGACAGCAGTCTAATGAGGCCTTCTAGCATTTCTCCCTAGGGCAGCCTAATCTATAAGGATAGAGCTACATTCATTTTTCTTCTTCCCCAAACCAGACTCTTTGTGGATGGACCTTCCCAGAGAGATGGCAGTAGAAAGCCTGGGAGGGTAGAGACTTGGAAAGTGGGGGGAAAAAAAGCCAGGAAAGAAGGTGCCTTAGAGAGGGAAACCACCTTCCAGTTCCTGATTGTTCCTAGAACAGGTTCTGGGGCTCCACAATGCACCGGCCCAGCACACTGGCTTGTCCAGGGAGCCTGTGGCCCTGGAAGAGATTCTGGGGTCTGGTCACCCAGACAAGGGTCTGGAGGTGCTCCATACAAACCAAGAAGTTCAGCGGGCAAGAGGAGACTCAGAGTTATGTGGATGGCTGACCACCACTGCAGGCCCTTGAACCTCTACACTGGCCAGGCAGCTGTGCGCACCCACCCACCCTCACTGCCCAGCCGTGCTGGTCAATCTCAAGCAGAGGAAAGTCTTTCTCTTCCGTGAGTTCACCTCCTGCCCTCCCAGAAATGACGTTCGACCAGAGGGTGAACCTGAGGGGCTGGAGGAGACCAGCTCCTCTTGAACCATTGCAGGGATAGGGTAGGCTGCGAGTTGGCAGCTGCTGGGGGAGCCTCGGTCTCCAGGCCCAGGCAGCCAGGTTCCCAGGAGTCTGGATGTGCTTCCTGAGGGGGTAAAAGCATAAGGTTGGAAGGTGGTGGGCTGCAGGGGCTAGGGAGGGACTCACGGAGGACACAGATTACCTCCCCAGCTGGGCTCTTGGACTATCCGGCTCCTGAAAGCAACTTGGGAGATGTACTGGGAATCACTGTGCGAATGGTGAGGTAAGGTGAAAAGCTCAGGCATCACCCGGGGAGAAGGGAAGAGCCCAGTCTAGAGCTGGGTCACATTGGTGGCTGGGGCAGCCTCTGCTCCTCTGTCCCCCAGCTTGGCTTCAGAGGACAGTCGCATGAGTGGCCCAAATGACATTCGCATCTGCAAAGACTCTGGACTGCCACTAAGTGGTGCCCACAGCTCCCCTCCCACCTCTTTCTTTTCCCTCCCTCCTTCCTGCCTGCACTGGCTTAACATTTTGTACAAAAAAATGACAGAGATTTACTACAGAACTCCAACCTGAAATTATAGAAAAATAGTAAAGCACTCAATCATCTGCAGTTCTAAACTAAGCCTTCACTAGTGTGGCCTCACCCTCCTGCCTCCGTGCTCCTGCACTATGGCAGATGGGAACAACAGGGTGCTGTTGGCCGATAGACCCAAGAGAGATGATAGAGTGGTCGCCGGTGGCAAATTACACAAAGACATTTGTCTAAAAGCACGGCGCTGCAATTTAGTCTACCTTTCAGTTCATCACAAATTTTCCTTTCACTGGGACCTAACAGGAGAAAAGGAAAATGGAAAGTTCACTGTGGACACTGCTTTGGGGCCTGTGGCAGGTCCGGCTTCTGCCTGTGGGTGGCCTTACATTACCCCCATCCCTAAAGAGACAGCACTTTCTGTCTGGAGCCTGACTGCATCAGCCAGGCCAGGTAGCTACCCTTCTTTTCCCAAGGACACAAGCTCTTCCACCGGAGGACCCAGCTCCTTCCTGCGGAGGACTTTCACAACCTGCTGTCTGGGAAACCTGCCTAGGAGGCTGGGTTCTCTGCTCCAGAGATGTAGCACCAACCTTAGGACTTGCTGGTCCTCTCGGTAATTGCTTTGATTTGTTTGGTTTTGCTTAATCAGTATCGTGACAGTCTCACATACTTTTCCCACACTGTGACTTCATGCCCACCCAGGACTGCGTTTGGAGTTGAGCTCTGCTCCAGGTGTGGCTTCATCCTAGTGCTTAACCCATGTGTCCACCTTGGAGTCACCTTGACTTTGGTCGTTCTTCCCTATGACCCTGCCTGCTGTGTCAGGAGACACAGCACACTCACCCGTGAGCTGCCCCCTGGCTCAAAGGATGCGTGCAACACTGCGCTGTGGGTGAGGTCTATGGGTCTGTGGGTGTCTTCACGACCTTTTCCATTGCTGCAGCAGAATACCCAACACCCAAATTTAAAGAAGGAAAGGTTTATTTCAGCTTACAGTTTGTAAAGCCCTAAGTCCATAGTTGGCTGCCTCCAAGGCAAGGTGGCATGGCAGAGGGGCCTCTCGGAGCAGGCAGGGAACAGCAGAGATAAACAGCAAAACATCAGAAGCAGAAACAGCAGCAGCAGCAGCAGCAGCAGCGACTGAAACAGACTTCCCTCCTTCCCTTTATATTCTGTCCAGGCATCCTTAATCCTAGCATCACACACCTCGATCCAGCCACCTTTCAAAAGCCCCACTTACCATCATATGAGGCTCTCGGGGCACATCTAGATATGAGCTGTACCAGTGTGGCTTCTCGTGTTCATGGACACTGGGCAATTCTTGGGCGCTAACCATGTACATGTCACATTATCACTGTCCCCTTCTTGTCCTCTACAGTGATCCTGCTTGGCTTGTTTGGGAGCTAAATGTTAAGTATACTGAGT
>NDGM011036031.1:0-10351 GCA_002564305.1 Octomys mimax
TGTCTTACACACGCGCGTGTGCACACACACACACACACACACACACACACACCCTGCACCACCTTTCTGTTATCTGGCATTAAGGATTATCTGACATCTTTTTTAATAAGCTTTTTGCTTTGCCACAGCCTGGTCACCTTCCAGGCTGGTTTTTCTGAAGCTTTGGGAATAGGTGAGGTAGGCGAACACTTGCTGACAAAAGCATTGAGCGCCCTTCTGCATTGCATTGAAAAAAAATCTAGGAGTCGACCCCCTCCCCCAAAAAAGCAAATAAAAGGAAAAAAAAAAATCCCAGCCCACGGTGGGAGGCAGCAGGCAAAGGGGGATTGTTTGTCTCCTGCTTGGACTCATTTCTGAGTTGCAGTGTCCTCAGTGAGTTGGTGCGCAGAGGACGCTGTGCCGGGTCGCCCAGCACTTATTTTGAACGAGGATTCAATTTCATTTGCAAATGCTCATTGTCCAGGAGGGGAGTGCCAGGGCGGATGAAAGCGCTCCAGTCTGTCTCCTCTAGTTGTGTAGGTTTAATCACATCTCTCCAATCGCTGAGGGAACAGGAGCTTTAAACAAACATACCGTGAACTGGTGTGAAGCTGTGAAAGGGACCTTTATGTCTCCGATTCAGAATATATGTTCTTCTCTCACTTTCTAAAAATTAAACACAAGCTTTTCTCCCTTATTGATTAGTTGCTGAAGTAAAGGAACCCTGCAGCCTTCCCATGCTATCTGTTGACATGGAAAACAAGGAAAATGGCTCTGTCGGTGTAAAAAAGTAAGTGAAGCTGGCTTCTGAGTTCTGCACACAACAGAGGGACTCGGTTTCTATTTTGATTCCTCTCGCTTATCTGCCCCAGTGCACAGTTCGGGGATTGTCTTGGGCCGCCTCCCTTGGCCTCCAGCCTGCTTTCTGTCCTCCCCACTCCAGCTGACTCTTTCTGTGTTCCATTTCCGAGACAGAGGTGAGGCAGACACCCCAGTGTGCATGGGAAGGGTAGTGTGTTTGGCCGAGCAACAGAGAAGGTTGAGGATTTCACTCTGTGCTCAACTGAAACAAAAACTCTAAGCTAACAAACACTTTGCTTCCAAATCCATACAATACTAGGATAGGGGCTGAAAATAGCATTTGAATTTGGTTTTCTGGTGTTAGTCCTCTTTTTTTCCTTTTTAATTAAAATCACCCCCCCTCCTAGTCTCAAAACTGAGAAAGGAAAAGCTTCAGAGAAAATGGGAAATTTGGGGGTTTTTTCCCTAGGTTTTTCCAAATATATTTATTGCCACATTCTTCACATAAATACTGTACCACTTCAAAATGTAAAGTTTAACAACTTCTCTGCCATAATTTTTTGAATTTGTTCCTTGAATATGGCATATTTCAGTACATACCATAGTGTTCTATTTTAATGTCTGTTCCTTCATTTGAAATTTTTACATTTGCTGTGTAAAGGTAGTATATGCTTCATTCATTTAAAAAGGAAAATTCACTTGCATTATGTAGCATTACGTTCTGAAATAATAAAAGGCTAACTTAGAGGATATCTGTAAGTATGTGGGAAATGTATATTACCATTGAGTTATTCTGAAGCTATAATCACTTTGATTACCAATAAAAAAGAAGTTCCAAGAGAATATTGATCTTTTTATTGCTTTCTGTGTCACTTAGTGCCCAAAATTACTGTCAAATTTTAGCATTAGAGGAAATTATTTAAAAATTCTCCAAAGAAGTCATGATGTCTAAGGTGTAGTATATATATTTAGGAATAGAAATTATATTTTGCTTCCAAGCAATATTATTTTAAAATTAAATTTTTTTTTTTTACAATTCTTGAATAATTTGTATATCAGTTTCCTACAACCATGTGGTGGTTATAGACATACCCCACACTGGGCCTAAACAAAATGGAAGCTGCTAGTTGTGTATGACTATTAAGAACTTGAAATGTGACTAGTGTATGTGGTGAACTGAGCTTTTAAATGTTTTATCCTTAGTAATTTTAAAACTTAAAACAGCTTTTTAATATAAAATGTACATGATAACGAATAACAAGTGCTTGAAATATAAAATTGGTAAGTCTTGACATGTGAAACCACTGCCATAATTAAGATAATGAACATACCCCACCCGCATTTCCTTGGAACACTTTGTAATCTCTCCTGTCTTTTTCCTTCCTTCCTGTCCAGAGACAACCATTGATATGCCTGTTGTCAGTATAAATTAGTTTGTATTTTCTGCAATTTTATATGAATGAATTAGTCAATACTCACAAACATATACTTATATATGTGTTAGTGTCTCACTAGGCATAGTATTACTTAGTTCATTGCTTTTATAATAGTACTATTTCATGATCTGGATGTACAACAATTTGTTACGTTTTTCCTACGTGATGATAGACATTTCGATTGCTTACTTTTTTTAGGTATTATAAGTAAAGCATGCAAAGATCTTGTGTGGAAATATGCTTTCATTTCTCTGCCGCAAATACTTTAGAGTTCGAAGTAGTGGGGCTGAATGGTGGATGTTTAACTTTTTAATAAACTGTTCTCCAGACTCCTTGTCCCATAACATTCCACCGAGCGTGTGTAAGTATTCCAGTTGTTGTACATCCTCACAAATTTTTGCTCAGTTTTTTCATTGTATTCAGCGTAGAATGCATTTTCGTTTCCCCAGTAAGTGAAAATGTTCAGCATCTTTATGTCTGCTTATTTTACGTCTGTTTTCCTAGGTTACCTATTATTCAAATGTTTTGCCCTTATTTTTATTGGGTTCATTTTGAGTATATTTGTTGCAAAGAGAGTTTGTACATAGTGTGAATAGCTGAAGAAGTCCCATTCATCAATTTTTGTTCATGGCTGGTGCTTCTGGTGACATATTTAAGAAATCTTTATCTAAACAGGAACTCAAGGATTCTCTCCTATGTTTTCTTCCTAAAATTTTATGGTGTTAGATTTTAGGATTTAATGCCATGATTTTTGAGTTAACTTTTTTCTTTTCTTTTCTTTCTTTTTTTTTTTTTTTTTTGGTGCGGAACTGGGGATTGAACCCAGGCCCTTGAGCTTGCCAGGGAAGCACTTATTCTACTGAGCCATCTCCCCAGCCCCCTTGAGTTGACTTTTATGTGTAGTGTGAAATAGAGATTGAAGTGTTTTTGTTGGTGGTGGCAGTAGTGGTTGGGATTTTTGCTGATAATTATCCAAATTTGTTGGCACCATTTATTTAAATGCTTTGTTGAAAGATAATTGATCATATATTAAGGATTTACTTCTAGGCTTTTTGATCTCTTCCACTGACCTTTTGGCATACACTTACACCAATGCAAAATTGTTTCAATAATTGTAGTTTTCACTGTAGTCTGAAATCAGTAGTGTTAACCCTCCAATTTTGTTTTTTTTCAACACTGTGTTGGCTCTTTATTTTCAATACAAAATTTAGAATGTGCTTTTCAGTTTTCCACAGGAAACAAACAAAATAACAACAACAACAAAATCCTACTGACATTTCCGTTAATATTGACATAGGTCAGTTTGGAAAGAATTGATCTTAACAATCCCTTATCTTCCAGGGAATGAACATGGTCTACTTTTTCCACTTGTTTAAATCCTTTTTTATTTCCCTTAGCATTATTGTATAGTTTTTTGTGTGGAATTTACACATTTTCAGATCCTTATATAGGTCATGTTTTTATATTATTGCAAGTGATGTTGCTTTTATAAAATCTGAATTTCCAAGGGTTTGTTGATAGTATATGGAAAAAGAATTGATATTTTCATATTAATTTTGTATTTCACAACCTTGCTAAATTTGTTGATTATGTCTAGTAGGATTTTTGTCAATTCTGTACTAGTTTTCCTATTTATTTATTTATTCATTCATTTATTTGGTACAGGGTCTCACTACACAGCTCAGATTAGCAGTGATCCTCCTGTCTCAGCTTTCCCAGTGCTGAGATTACAGTGTGTGCCATCACACCCAGTTTGTGTGGCTGGCAGTGCCCTGGGGTTCCAAGACCAGCAGGAATTGAACTCAGGCCCTAGTACTTGCCAGGCAGGCACTTAGATTGCTGAGCTACCTCCCCTGTCCTGTACTAGTTTTTAACATAACTAATTATTGTCATTAAAGATGATTTTAGGGCTGGTGAGATAGCTCAGCGGTCTAAGTGCCTGCTTTGGCAAGTGCAAGGACCAGGGTTTGATCCCCGTCCCACATGCCACAGCAGTCCTGCCCCCGGGGCTCATTGAGCTGTGACCTAGTCTGGATGTAGTGGCTTACACCTGTAATCCCAGTGCTGGGGAGACTGAAAACAGGAGAATCACTGAGTCCGAGCTGTGTAGTGAGAACCTGGACCAAATACATAAATGGAAAAAAATAAAAGATTTCATTTCTTTCCTCACAATTTGGATGACATCTATTAACTAGATAGCTATTTTTCCTTACTGTTAGACTACAGAGGACCTCCAGTAAAATGTGGGGAAAAAAGCAGTAAAAGCCATTATCTTTATTTTGCTCCTCATCTTAGTCTTTTTAAATTTTTTCTCCTATTTATATGAAGGGTTTTTTCCTTTATTGGCTATAGTTTAAGCAATTTGATTATGAGAGTTGTGATTTTTCTTCATGAATCTTGTGTTTGGAGTTGGTTCTATTTCTTTGATTGAGCATGGAAATTTTTCAACAATTATTTTTCAGTATCTTTCTTGTTTCCCTTTTAGAAATATACTTGATTATTTGGTATTATCCCATTACTCACTGATGTTCTGTTCATTTTTAAAATCCTTTTTCTCTGTTTCACTTTAAGTGGATTCTATCATTTTGTACTTAAATGTACTAATATTTTAAAATTATAATTTCTTGTTAATCCTGCCCCTTTTATTTCACATTTCACACAATATAGTTGTCAATAGAAATGGTGTCTACTTAACATATTTAATCTTTTCTCTAGCTCCTTGGGCACATAGAATACAGCCATTATAACTCTATTTCCTTTAATTAATTTTACCATTTGAATAATTTCTCAGCTTCAATTAATTGATCTTTCTTCTAATGATGGATTGTATCTTTTTATTTCATTGCTGTCTGGTTTTTTCCCCCATGGTGGGGACTGAACTCAGTACTTGCCACTGAACTATCTCCCTGGCACGTCTGTTAATTTTTGATTGAATACAAGGCAATATTAATTTTACCTTCTTGGAAGACAGATGTTTTACATATTCTTATGAATATGCTTGATTTTTCTTCTGGATGTCATTAAGTTACTTGAAAACATGTTGATTATTTTGCTAGGTAAGACCATAGCTACAGCTAATCTAAGGCTATTTTTCTCTTTTACTGGAGCAAACTCCTCCTGTGTACTCTGATTAGTACCCCTGAACTATGAGGCTTTCTTTTCTGGCAGCAAGAAAAAGCACTGTTTTCATTCCTACATGGTCTTAAAAGATTGTTTCCTAGAATTGTTTTGTGTGATTCCTTCCCCAGCTTCATAAAGTCTCTTCACATATCGATGATCATTAGAACTCTGCTCAGCACTCAAGGCAAAGCCTTGAAGCTCATCAGAGTTCCTTTTTTATTTTTTTCTTTCCTCTCCAGGATGACCCTGTGTATATCCTAAAACTTTCTCCATGGGGTAAGTGGGAGGGGCCTGCCTTTCTTGTTTTCTGTCTCTCAAGAATCACTGTCACCTTTACTTCCTATGATCAATGTCTTGCGTGACATTTTAAATACATATATTTTGTCTGCTTTTTCAGATTGTCTTAAACAGAAAGATAGATGTGGTTACCATGACTCCATCTGGACAAAAATGTGTCTATGTGGTCACAAAAGGTGGTGGCTCACAGATTGGAGAGGGCAGAACTGTCTTATAATGCAGGATCCATGCAGATATAGAACATAAAGTCTCAAGGAGATGCTGCGGAGGGGACTGGCCTGGGCATCGTAAGGTGTTCAGTGGCCTTCTTGACCTCTACCAACTAGATGGTAGTTGTAACCTCCCTCCTGCCATGACAACCAGAAATGCCTCCAAGCATTACCGAATGTTCCCTGAAGGCCACAGTCATCCCCAGTTAAGATCTGCAGGTTTAGAATAACCTCCACAGGAGAAATGTGTACAGGACAGTTCTATGTATTAGAAACTAGTGTATATATTTGTGCCAGTCATTTCTGCTTAAAATTCTAAAAGATCATGAATTGTGAAATATTTCAATCTGGAGATTCCTTTAATTTTCCTCTTCTGCTTTCTGATTTATATATCATAGACAAGAGGAAAGAGGAACAGTAAAGCAAATGTAGTAGAATATTAAGGCTTTGAGGATTCTGGGTGAAGGATGTATGAAATTTCTGTACTATTCTTAGTTTTTTATAAAGCTGAAATTATTCCTTACAAGTTAGAATGAAGAATGTTTATTACTTGGAAGGCAAATGCATCTTTCTTTAGGAAAGAAGCAATGCTTTTGACTCAGAATTGGAACCAAGGCTGGGAGAATTAAACATGATATTGCAGTGCAAAGTAGTTTTGGCTTTGAGTCAAGTTTTAGGTTCAGAAGATTTGATTTTATTTCTTCACTACTCACTTAATTTCTCTTTGCTTTGGTTCTCTTGGCTATAAAATGGAAATGGAAAGTGGTTTAGTGGATCAAAAATAAAACTCTTGTAAACTGTAAATAGTTGGTAGTGTTTGTTTTCCAGTTTAAAAAGCCTCTGAGGGCATTATGACAGTTATCTTCACAAATATTACTTCATTCAGTCATTGCAACATTTAATATGATAAATATATTGCAGCTTTTGTTTTTTGAGGTAACTAAAACTCAGAAATATATGACTGTTTGAAAATCACATGAAAAGGGGGAAAACTGAGAATTAAAAACAGTGCTTTTTGTGGTGATGCACGCCTGTAATCCCAGCTGCTGGGGAGGCTGAAAACAGGAGGATCACTACGAGTCTGAGCTGCATGGTGAGACACTGTACCAAAAAAAAGCAGTGCTTTTGATTTGAGAATAACCCTCTTTTTACTTTATGTATCTTCGTTCAGTCCCATGACCGGAAGTGGACCTGGCTTTAGGCAGCCTGGGACAAGTCAGTTCCAGAGATGGACCTTGGCCTCTTAGGTCATTGCTGCAAGAAGCAAAGGATGATTGAAACTTCTGTCTCACAGCTTCTTACTTGTCAAACTTGCTGATCTACATGAGATGGGATACAGTATACCTTACAATTTCAAAGAAAAATCATGTAGGACTTTTCTTACATCCTTCCTGTTTCATCCTTTTAGTCCTGCTAAATTCTCCTAGCCTTGGAAGAACTAGAACAATTGTTCTCTAGTATGAATACTTGTTCAGATCTCTATTATTCTGTGCATGAGTCATATAATGTTGGCATAATGTTTTAAAAGGCTTAAATTGTACTTGAATTTATTCTGAAAGACAAGGGTAAGTGAGTTTTATGTCATGGTAATTACCAACAAACGGATATGAAATGCACAAACAGAAAGAATATTATAAGAAAAATGGCCATAAGGTTAGCAAACATTCCACAGGAGATATGTGGCCTATTAAGCTATGAAAAGATATTCAGTGATATTAGTAACAAAGAAAATGTAAGTCAAGATCATACCAGTTCATTCGGCAAAATTTAAAAAATATGATAATTCCAATCATTATAGCAGATATAGATTTATAGGCATAGTATTGATGAGTACTATAAATTGTTAAGAGACTTTGGAAAATAGCATCATTTTCTGATTTCAAACATTCAAATATTTTGTAACACAGCAATTCCATTTTTAGATCTATATTAGTGCTACCCAATAGAAATAAAACCTGACTCACCTATGTAGTTTTAAATTTTCTAGTGGTCATCTTTAAACAAGTTAAATAAATTTCAACAATACATTTAACTCAATCTATAAAAATATTATTTTGACACATACTGAATGTAACTATTAATGGGGGGTTTGTAGTTGGTACTACAATTTCTTCATTCGCTGTGTATGTTAAACTTACAGTGTATCTCAAAATGAACACAAAACTTTCTTTGGAAATACTTGATGTATATGTAGTTGCCATAACATTTAGACAGTAGAAGTAGAAGAATTACATGCCCAACTAATTCTCAGTAGACTTAAATTTTGTAATAACTGTATTTGTAGATAGTTAGCAAATATGCAGTTGATGTCATCTTGATTTCACATTGAAGAAAAAGCATGTTGCTTTCACAATTGTATCTGTCCAAATGAAATATATTTGGTGATGTGCATATCAACATATTATTAACATTGAATTTGAAGAGGTTTGCATAAACTGATAACTCTATCAATTCAGTGAAAGCTTATTCAAAATTTTCTTGAATTTCATGTTAGAAAAATGTCTAAAATTATATTATTGTCTTATGCTCTGAGAAGATATATTTTCAACATAAAAATTTTCTATCTACTTAGCTAGGTTACAGATCAGCTTTTCCTTTTCTTGGAACTTCAGATTTATCTCATTCAAATCCAGTGTGCTATCAATAAGAAAATGTAAGTTGCTCTGCCATTTTTGTCTTTAATTCTTGAATATTTGGCAAACATTCCTTTTATTTAATAAAATCTTGCATTTGTTTTAGCAGCCCTACAGATCTTTGAAAATGCTTCTGTGACTGAACCAATCAAGTTCTCGCAGAGTACAGGTCATTAAGCTCATTTGGCTCTGCTGCTTTTCATAGTTCCACTTGCTGGAATTGATAGTCGCCATTGACAGATATATGTTCATCTATGACACTATTCATGAATCTGCTTCAAGAGTGGAACATAGGGTCAGCCAGATACTCAGCGGACTAAAGTGCACTTGTAATCCCAGTGCTTGGGAGGCTGAAAACAGGAGGATCACTGAGTCTGATCTGTGTAGTGAGACCCTGTAGGTCCTGTACTAAGTACATAAAAAAGGAGAAGTGGAACATAGATAGCAGAAGTAAGCAATAGGGAAACATTGGTTTTTTATATTAGCATTTTAATAAAACCAGTGTTTTAAAGCTGCATCGTTGAAGTACCACCCCTTTGGGTAGAATTTCACTCTTATTATTTGTACACATAGCTGAAATTTGCCAGCAGAAGTAAAAGATGTAGGAGCATCTGTCATGAGTTGATCTGGACGCCCCCCCCCAAGCCTCGTGTGTTCATAGGTAGGCTTTTCAGACAGGGTTGAGCCTAGATTGTGTGATGGATTCCTGGTGCAGTGCTGGGACTGAGGGTGTATGACCACTAAATCAGTGCACTGATTGGTTTGGCATGATGCTAATCCCAGTAGTCTAAGTAGAATATAGAAGGAGCAGAGAGAAGCTGCTCAGGTCCCTTGCTGGCATTTCAGCCTTCTGCCTGCTGTGCCTTGGTTGTCCTCTGTGGTGCCAATCTGCCATGCCACCCTGCCTTGCAGTCAGCCAACCAGAGACTGAAACGTCTGCAAACTGTGAGCCAAATTAACCTTTCCTGCTTAAATTTGGGTGTTGGGTATTTTGTTTCGGCAATGAGAAAAGTAGCTAAGGTGCATCTAAACCAGGCATTCAACCTTGCAGATTGTAAACTGATACTTCTTCGTGATATTGGAAGCCTTTTAATATAAAACATACCTTAAGCACTATCTGAGCATGCTGTTTATGTTGTACTTTCACCTACAGCTACAGAAAATTACTTCTTTTTTTTATTTGTTAAAATTTTAATCAGCTGAACTTAGATTCTGGTAGAGAACCTACTATTTTTTTTTTTGTGAAGTGTCTGTTTAGACTTCTCATGTTTTATCGAAACTTCTATAAATGAAATACATTAATAGAAAAATTGTTTTCTTTTGTGGCAAGAAGGCAAATCATCACTAGGTTTTATGTTTGTTTGTTTTGTTTTTGTTTTTGTTTTTGTTTTGGTACAGGGTCTCACTGTGCAGCTCGGATTTGTAGTGATCCTGCTGTTTCCGCCTCCCCAGCTCTGGTATTACAGGCATGGGCCACCATGCCCAGTTTCTGTGGCTGGCTCAGAGCAGGGCCAGCTTGGCAGGTGTTACCAAGGATCGAACCCAGGTTTTTTCACTCGCCACAGAGGTGCTTAGACTGCTGAGCCATCTCTCTGGCCCCAGGCATTGTAGCTTATACCTATAACTTCAACTATTGTACTCAGGAGGTTAAGTAAGGAGTGTCTTAAGTTTGAGGCCAACCTATGCAATTTAGTGAGACCTTGTCTCAAAGTTTCTTTTAAAATTTAATGAAATAAAAGAAAAAAACAATTAGGGATGTAAGATGGTAAACCATTTGCCTAGCATTTGTTAGACCCTAGGTTTAATCCCTGATAGAGAAGAAAAAAATCTAAGCCATTTATAATTGAGCAAAGTATTAAGTTTGGATTCTGTTTTA
>NDGM011036032.1:0-10249 GCA_002564305.1 Octomys mimax
AAGAAGATCATACACTATGACCAGGTAGGATTCATCCCAGGAATGCAAGGATGGTTCAGTATTAAAAAATCTATAATTTTCATAGTATAAAACTTTTGCTTCCTTTGTGAGATTGATTCCTATGTATTTAATTTTTTGGATATTATTGTGAAAGCCATGTTTTCCCAAATTTCTCTCAATATGTTGTTTGAGTATAGCCATGCTGTTAATTTAAGAGCACTGACTTTGCATCCTGCTATACTACTGAATTTGATTGCTAAATCCACTACTCTCTTAGGGAGTCTTGTGGGTACACTATCATGTCATCTGTGGATACTGATAATATCACTTCTTTCTTTCCAGTCATTATTCCTTTTATTTCCCTCTCTTGTCTAATCACTCTGGCTAATGTTTCCAGAACTATATTGAAGAAGTGGTGATAGTGAACTTTCCTGATTTTAAAGTGAAGGCTTTCTTTCAGTTTTGTCCATTTAGTATGATATTGGCTGTTGATTCCTCATCTATGTATTTTATCAGATTTCGTTAGACCATCTATTCTGATTCTCTGTAGTGTTTTTAAAATAAATGATTGTTGGATTTTTGTCAAAAGCTTTTTCTTCATCTACAGAGATTTTTCATGTGACTTTTGTCTTTAACTCTGCTGATGTAGTATATTACAATTATGGATTTGTGTCTATTGAATCATCTTTGCCCTCCTGGGATGAATCCTTCTTGGTCCAATGTATAATCTTCTTGATGATTTGCTGCATTGTATGCTAGTATTGTATTGAGAAAGTTTATTTCAGATCTGATCTCTTCTGTAGCCTAATGGAGTTGTTTCTTTACTTTAGTTGCTGTCATTTTAGAAATTTTAGGTGTGTGACTTCCAAGTTTTTCTATGAAAACTCACATCTTTATTCATAAAAGGACTTTTAATCATCCACCCTTGGACTAGGCTGTCATTTCCTCCTGACTAAGACTGCAATGTGATACAATACAAAGAAATGCTGTACTGGAAATCCTATATGCCCGCTACGCTCCTTACCTGCACTTGACACCAACAGTCTCCTTGTCCCTTGATTGTCAGGATCAATTACCCAAGTAAGCATTGTGACTTCTGTTTTTATTGATTTAGTGACATAAGGAATCCAAAGAGTCTGAGCATCATCTTAATTGTGAGTTCAATGGAGAGACTGTATCTCTTGGTATAAATACATATTCTTCTGTCTACAGTTAAGACCATGAGTCCCAGAGTGCATAAGAACAGATGAATAAGAAGCTAAATTTTGCTTGTAAGTTATTGTGTGTGAATGAGTGCTGCTATCCCACCTCTCCCTCTTTGATTCCTAGACTCATTAATTGTTTTTTTTTTTATTTTTATGTTTTATTTGTTATATATTTAGTGTGGGGTATACAGGGTCTCACTATGTAGATCAGATTCCTAGTAATCCTCCTGCTTTCAGCCTCAGAAGCGCTGGGATTAGAAGACTGCACCACCATGCTCAGTCTCAATCGCCATCTCAGTGTGCCCCTGGGGTGGGACCAGCAGAGCTTGTGGTGCCTGGGATTGAACCCCAGCCTCTGTGCTCTACCTAAGCAGGCACTTTAGTCCACTAAGGTATATGGCTTGCCCAACTCATTAATTCTGGATTAGAAAGAATACAGCAAATTTTGGATGATAATTTAGAATAAATCCATTTTCTGGAAAACTTTGACAGCCCTACCTGTTGCTACGACTTACCCGGATAACAAAGATCATTCCACTATTCTACAAAATAGCTAATGCAAAAAGGCAAGGGGCCTAATAAAATCTGTGAATGCCACTACAATGGACCATGTTAAACTTTGTTATACAGTAAGTTCTTTAACAAAAACATACTGCATATCACATCATATGATAACATAATATGGCATACTTTAAGTCCATAAATGGTATCTTTGGCAGAAGCATTGTATGAAGGGAGGACAAATCCATATCCATATCTAAAGTAAGTTTCTATTTCACTGAGAACAAAACTTCCCCTTCCATGATATTAATGATTCAATATAGTGAACCTTCCATCAGAGAACTTGGTGATCATCCCAGTTCATGATACCATGATGGGTGTTCAGTATTAATCTCTGCTTCTGGAAAGCTGAGCATTCATTAGTGGCTTTCATGGATGTACTACTGTTTATTTAGATTCTTAATGTGCTCATGTCTAACCTGTATTTTACCACCATGGCAATATTATTTTTGAGCACATTTTGTGGTGACAAAATTGGCTGCAAAAAAAGGTTTACTGATTCAAAGCATAAATTGCCCCATCCAATTAATTATTATAATTCTCATCAGCTGAGGGGAATCTTTGCTGAGTATTTACATGGAACTTAGTACATAAGTAACTTTATGCTTTTTACATGTTGAAAAAAGTCTATACCTCATCACCAAATGTCTTTCCCAATTTCTTCTTCTCACCATTCCTGATAGTATTCTGTGGAAATCCCTGATTATCCACACAAGTAACTAAAGACAGTCTGTGAACAAGTACATAATTTTCGGTCTGGCGGTCTCCCACTGTAAGCAAGGTGAGCAATCAGTGCAGTATTTCACAGTTTATCTACTTGTACAATTCTCCTTCACCACCTTTCTTTAGAATGTTTCAGAAAAGGGGTATAGTGCTGCCCTCCTCCATTTCTAGCATTGCCTGGTATTACGCCCTTGGTATGGAACTGATCTTGGCCTCTGGATGTGGTGGCTGGCACTGGTCCTCTGCTGGTGGAGTTCTCCAGAGCCCAACAGCTGGCTTTTCATTGCTGTTTCAAATATTTCCACATTGCTAGTCTCAGTGATTACTGCATCCTCCAAAGGAGCATGGCTCAGAATCAGCTGTCCTGAGTTTCAACATTTTAGTTGTTCTGCCAAGCAAAGGTGTGTGTAAGGATGCATTTTTTAAAATCAGAAATTTGTTGTAGGATGACAGGGTTGTGCTAGGGTTTACACTGAAATTTCCCATTTGGGCTTATTAATAAATCTCCAAGATGCATCTTTTCCTGAGATTGATAGTTCAAGAATTGCTAGATTTGAAAATTTTGGGGAACAAGTAGCAGAAAAACCTCCATATGAGTCTAGAACAAGTACACAGCTTTTGCTTTTTATGGGCTCCAGTTTAAGCTTTGATACATATTGTTTTTAATTTTCAATGTATAGTTGTTTGGGACTCTTAGTAAATGGGTGTAGGTAACACATTCAAATAGGAACATGTTGCCTCTGAAATCCAAGAGACCCACTAGGCAATGTGGCTCTATTTCTCTTGTGAGAGGGACCAGTTACAACTTATGCCTAACCTCAGAAGGAATATTTAGACATACTCACAATGCCTTAATCTCAGAAAGTTTGATAGAATGAATTTCCATCACATTTTATCATTTATTTTCTACCCTCCAGCATAAAAGCATACTACAAATAAGTTTAGAGTGACATGTATTGCTTACGAGGCCAAATCTGTACATCATCATTGTAATAGATAAATGTGATATTTTATAAAAGTAAGAAACAATCAAGGTCCACATAAACTACACTGTAAAAAGACCTATAAACTTAATATATCCCTGATACAGCATAAGGAATGTGCATTCTAGCCTTCTCAGCTGAAAGGAAACTGAGGCATAGTAACAAGGGTAGAGAAAAAGACATTTCCCAATTAAAGAGAGGCCTGCAAGTTACCAGAGAGTCTGTTATTTTCCACAATCATTATTTAGTGTAATAAAACATACAAGTGTGTATTTTAAATTTTATGTTAGTAAAAGCAACATTGCCATTACTTCCACTCAAAATATTCCTACTTGCTTCACATGCTTATCACATCCTTTTGGCACTTTCTGAAGCAGTTCTGGAAGGCTTTTTTTCTTTTTTTCTTTTTTTCATCTTTTTGTTACCATGTCATGTCTGTCTCAAAGTTCACAATTGATTAAAAATTCTTTCTTAGGGCCAGTGAGTTAGCTTAGTAATCTAAAGTGCCTGCTTAGGCAAGCTTAGGCAGGCACAGGGGACTGCTGTTCAATCCCCGGCACCATATGCCAAGCCAATCCCACCCTTGGGCAGGCTGAGGTGTCTAGAAAAAAAAAAATTTTTTTTCATGGTCATTTTGATGTTGGCTAAGAACCAGAAGTTGTGTGGAATCAGATACAGTGGATAATGTGTATTAGGACACACTGCTTTATTTCTAATGTTGGAAATTGTCATAAAGGTTTAGAAATAATTCAGGACATGAGGGAGGCCAGGACAGTGCTCCTAGAGATACTAAAAAAGAGGATCACAATATCTGCTCCAGGTAGTGACAAAAACAATGAAAGAAGTACTTTGAAAGAAGGAAGGTACACAGCATTAGTGATGGCATGTCTTTTACTTAAATTTTTATGTCCTTTACTGTTAATTTAAATATTAATCATAGTTTTTGTCACACCTGCAAAACCACATTCAGTACAGCAGTTTATTCTTATGATAAACCCCTGCCTTCTGTAAAATCCAGCTGACTGCTGCTGTGGATGAATTGAGTGAGAAGTTATTAAACATCATGTCTACATATACTTTATGTCTGGATGATAACAATAATCTCTGAATTTCCCCACAAAATATCCTATTACTTATGGTTTAATACTACCCTAAAAAAGGGGGTAATGCTTCCATGTAACCTTTTCCGGTAATGCAGTCCTCATTTTAGAGGTCACGAACCCAATATGTATTATGCCAGTGGCATGTATTTCAACTATACATTCCAAACATACAAACATGATAGCAGAATTGCTTTAGGATGCCCACGGCCCACTGTGAGTTGGAGCTGAACTAGAACTTCATTGATCTTGTGGTCTTCAAAAGCTCCTATTTATCAACTTCAATCTATCATCCGAATCTCTATAAACTCTGAACCTTTCATCTACATTAAGCCAACAGAAATCTAACATTTATAAATTTCTCACTGTGATCCAAATTTTCATTCATGTTTAAGTCAAACAAGCAAACTGTTTAGAGTTCTTTCTAGCTCTGGATGCCATATCACCAAGTCCAGAACACAGTAACTGCCTCTTTACCCCCTATCGATCAATCTAAACATACCCATCTGTGCGTGCATATGTGCATGCATGGGAAACTCTCTCATATGACTCTGGAGGTTAAGAAGTCTCTTTATGCACTGTCTGGAAGCTCAAGAACTAGAGTAGCAAGGGTTACAGTTCAGTCAAGATTCAAAGACTTGAGAATGAGAGAAGAGACTGGTGCCCCAGTCCATACACAGAAAATTGGTTTCCCAGCTTGGGTTATTTCTCTCTACTTCTGTTTCTTATTCTATTACTGCTTTCAGAAGATTTAGAGGAAACTTTATCTTTGGAGAGGGGAATATGCTTTACTGACTTCAATAAATCAAGTGCTACAATTATCCAGAAAAAACTTCACAGATGTTCCTAGACATCCTGTTCAGTGTCCATTTACCTGGATACCACACAGTCCAGTTAAAAAATGACCGTTATTTTCCACTAGACTGAAGAACTGAAAGAGGATAGTAGAAAAGTATGCTACAAAGAAAATACTCTAAAATTGACTCAACAATTATAATTAGCAAATCAGGAAAAAGATAAATACCCCAATAAAAATAAAGACAATGACAAATTAATAAGGGATGGCCAAATAGCTCAGTAGATTAAAGTGCCTGCAAGCAGGCACAGGGGACAGGGGTTTGCTTCCCAAGCCTGCCATGCCGACCCCACCCCCGGGGTGTACTGAGACAGCGATTCAGACAGGACGTGGTGGCATGTGCCTGCAATCCCAGCTCTTAGGAGGCTGTAAACAGGTGGATCACTATGAGTCTGATCTAGTAGTGACACCCTGGATACCCTGTAGACCCTTGCCTAAAATACAGAAAAAAAGATGAATGAATATAGCAATGTAAATGTTTAATAAAAGGTGTTCAGATTTTCTGCTCATCAGTGATTAAAGTTTGTGGATTTTTTTTTCATCAGTAAATTGTCTGAAAATAAACATTAAATAATAGCATCATGTTTTCATATGTTTGGGGCTGGGGAGATAGCCCAGTAGAGTAAGCAATTGCATGGTAAGTGCAAGGACCTAAGTTCACCCAAAAAAAAAAAAAAAAAAAAGTTTTCATATGATCACTTGTCAGGGTGGTCAAAACTGAAATATACAGTCTCACATCCAAAATAACTATGGGAAAAAGTTGCAAACATTTATTTCTGTAGTGACTGAAGAGCCATCTTTGGGTATCATGAAAATCCAAATGTCAACCAACAAGGATTACATAAATTAGAGCACATCTTTCCTATGGGTATGATAGTTATTTGTTGTGTCAACTTAAGTAAGAAATGCCCAACTGATTGGATCAGCACAATTCTAAGAAAGAAGACCTAACCTGGGTGTGAATGGCCAATAGGCATATCACCTAAAAAAAATAAAAGGGAAACAAAGACAGAAAGGTAACTTGTATTTCGTTACAGGAGCACTAGTCTTCACCTTCACCTTGAAGGCTGTTTCCTGACTTCCAGCGCAGACTCTAGCTCTCCATCGCAGGCCCTTGGGCCTCCTGCACATACTCACACAAACTCCAGAGTAAGCACCAGACGTCTACCCCTGAATAGAACTTCCATATCTGCAGGATGCAGATAACCTTTGTTCACTCTTCCACACCTGACTCTGTAGACAACTACCATAAGTCTATCTTAGAAATCCTTATATATCTTTTATTAAATCTTTTAATCTAGTTAGTACTGACTGATCCGGTGGGATACAAATGTCATTAAAATTATTTTATTGATCTTCGCATAAAAACATCAACAGCAGATATTTACGAAGTAATCCACTTTATTTCTGAAATATACAATTATGGGTGATTTTCACCACCACATACAGATGTATGTACGTAACCTTTAAATTTTAGGTACTCATTGCAATATTTTTTAATAAATTATTCCCAAAGAATGAAAAAAAATTTCTAGCAGCTCTCCAATTGCAAATTATATATAGATATTATGTACAGAAATAGGTTAGACATTGTCAAACAGGGATGACTTCTAAATTCATAGTGATGAAAATCATCAAAAAAACAAGTTTTCAGATTTTTTTCCCATACTGGGGAATGAACTCGAGATCTTGTACTTACCAGTCAGGTACTTAAGCTGCTGAGCTATTGCCCTTCCCTAAGTCTTTGAAATTTACTTGAATTCCTTCACTTCTAGGGTCAAATTATGAAAGTCATCAAAAGGAAATAGTGCCTGAAATTTACTTGAGTTCTTTTACAGACAAGAACAATATAAAACACCTCCATTTCTGGGAATAATATTCCTTTATTTTTTTCCAGATAACAGTTCATGAAAAGGTTCAATCTCTTTTCATTACTAACACCTGAACAAGATGTCTATTTAGTCAATTTTCTATGACGGTAAACACAAGAGATTCATAGTTCACTGTAAATCTCAGAATTTCAAAAGATTATATTGCAATGTCAAGAACAAAGAATGAAACATCACCCAGAATTTGGAGGCAGATTGATTTACATCAATGGCACTGACTGGGGCCATTCCTAGAATATCAAGCCCCAATCTCAGGTGGATGAAGACTTATATGGGGTAAACAAACAGGAAGTATGAAGGCAGAATAGCTTTTTAATTGGGGATTTGTTCATACAACTTATATCGCAGTGACCAGCCGTTTCTGAGGCACAAAAGCAACTGGAACAGGAAATATTCCACAGGCAACTAGAAACTGAAGTGTACTGGGGGATGGGAGAGAATTTTCTGGTACAATACCAAATGAATGAGTTTTAAAATTGAGCCCCTTCAGGAAAGAGAGAGAATCATTTTGCTTTGAAGGTATGTAGGCTTTTAAAACTAAACACTGCAAGTTTACATAAAGCTCTTTGTTCATGTGTATGACAAGAACTTTGCACTTCCCTGAGGGTGATGACTGTTACTGTACTTTTATATCATGAAGCCAGATATGAGTTTATTATTGGAGTATCATTATCTTCAGTGATTAAATTGGAGTTTCAAAAGTTAAGTATTCTGTTTTCATGGTCTTAGAGTGCATAATGGTTAGTGATTACCAAATAATAAACTTTAGTAAAGTCACCAGAAAAAAAAAAAATAGAACAACTAAATAGCTTTAGATAACTATTGCACTCCAATTGGACACTTGATTCTTCCTCAAAATAATCAGTAATTTTGCTCTTCTTTCAAAAATCTTCACACCAAAATCTTTTCAGTAGTTTTGAAATTTAAAACATCTGTACAATGTCCCTTGAGGCCACTTAATTAATATGCTTGTATCATATTTAATGCTTAAAATATCTTCATTGTCTTGATGGTTTATTCATTGTCACAAACTTCCTATAATTTTCAACTTCAGTTCCAGGTTTCAAATACTAAAAGGACACATGATTTCATTAATGTTAACCTTCATAAAGTATCAAGTAGATTAATGATATATAAATTTTTAAAAATAAACTAACAAATAATTCTGATTTTCTTTAGATATGTACAAAAAGAGCTAACTCATTTCTTTTTAACAAAATTACTAAAAAGAAAGTGAAACTACTATTTATTGAATATCTTGGAAATATCAGCTATATTTTATCATATTACATGCAAATTCATATTTTGGTTTTGTATATTATATGTTCTGAATGATAAATATTTCACAGTTGTAAATAATCCTCAGATAAATTGTATTGTTTTTTCAGAACATGCAGTATTGAAGAGTAAATCTAGAATTCCAAATCTAACCTATTTGACTATAATTTGATTTTAATATTATCTGCAGTCATTGCTTAAGAAAACAGATTGTGACATTTGGTAGTGCTCTCCCAGAGCATCATTTTGTTAGTTATCATTATCATAGATGGAATAAAATACCCAGCTCTGGAAACTTCAAGGCAGAGGTGCTGGTTTTGGATCAGTGAGCATTGAGGGAATGCTTGGTAGCTTCAAGGTAAAAGTAGCCTGGCAGCATCCCATGGAGGAAGAAGATTCACACCCCACCATGCCAGGAAACAGAGACCAAGAAAAAGCAGGGAGCCACAAGTCCCTTGTGACTTCCAACCAAGGCCAACTTTGTACCAGAACATTCAGCCATGAGCTCATCAATGAATTAACCCACTGAGAAGTATAGAAGCCTTCTGATCCAATCATCTTCTGAAAAATCGACCTTTTAACATCTTGAGGCTAAAGTGTATCAACCATTAATCTAATAATTAGTTTTATTATACAGTAAGTTAAGATAAAATTTACATTCAAAGGGTACTAACTCAGCATTTTCATTTTATCTGTATAAAAATAAGATACATTTGATTCAATTAACCAGGAGCACATAAATTCTGACATATTATAAGACTATTGGTTTTGAAATCAAATAGTTTTAGTTTGAAATTTTAGCTTTTTTTTTTTTTTTTGAGGTGATGAACAAATAGCTTTATTCAGGGAATGTCACAGTGTCTAGATTTCTGTCAGAGAAGGGATTTGTCATTATATATGGACAAGAGATGGAAGATAGCCATGAGGAAAGAGGCTTGGGGGTACCGTACTCTGTTGCAGCACAGGCAGACCAGGACAAAGCTGATGAGAGAAAACATCCTCTTAAGTTCACAGGGAAAATAAAGGCTCATTTCCTGCTGAGATAAGTGACTTCCTAGAGGTAGTCTCTGCTCCAGTCTCTGGATTTGATACATTCAGTTCATCTCTCATTCTCTTCTGTGCTGTTTCTCCTCAGATTTTCATCTGCATGTCTCTACAAACACTACCCACACAACATCCTTGTCTTAGTGTGTTGTTACACACAACATACTTGAGACTGAATAATTATGAGGAATAGAGGCTTATTTAGCTCCTGGATCTGAAAGCTGGAAATGCTAGGAGCATGGTGCCAGCGTCTCATGGTCTGGCTGTATTCTAATGTGGTGGTGGACTTCACAAGAGAGACATGGTACGCCAAGCTTTAGCCTTTCCAATGTGCCCAAGATCCACTGGTGCAGTAGAGTCCAACTATACTGTGCATTGCTGCTGGTCTGTGAAAATAAACAGATAATAGTTTGTTTTGTCTCCTGTTTTCAGTTGATTGTAATTTTTCTCTTCTTAGTTTCTTATACATTTATTTCCTCTTTTCTTCTACTTTTACATGCATATATCTGGTAAATATGAATAACTGTTCAGGAAGACAACACCATGTATTGCAACAAATACTGTGAAATTCATATTACTTTGTTAAGTGAAATTCTGTATCACTTGCAAT